>JASDQU011443284.1:25925-37282 GCA_032191745.1 Picea mariana | reverse complement strand
GACAACAACATACCGAACTTGGGGGGGACATCGGCCACTACAATGTCCATGACCACACTTTTCATGGATAGTTGAAACAAGGTCACGACCAGGTCTTTGATAACTCCTAAACATTGAAATTTTCTAGAGTCAAAGGAATAGAGGTCATGATAGGCTCGGGTGACTTCTAGTCCTAACTCCTCCATGACAGTCTTGGGCATGAGGTTGTGAGAAGCCCCCGAATCCATCAAGAAGTTATGCAGTACTTTATCATGTATGTTCAAGGATGTGTAGAAAGGGGGGGATGAGTCATCCCTATCTTCTACCATGGGTCCTAGGACAACTATTGGCTTTTTATCTTGGAGGTTTATGGAGTCTATGGGAAGGCATGAGGCTTCAGACTGCAAAATCTCAGAGAAGCGTTTTTTGAATTCTTTATGTTTAATCAATTATGTCAGGGGCACAGGGATTCTGATCTTTTGAATTTCATGCTCGAAATTAAAAGAAGATGAGAGCTTTGGGATTTCTCTTATTTCGGGAGAATGACTCTGGATAATGGGAGAGAGGGGTTGGGTCTTCTTACCTCTGCGAATGTCTTATGCTTCGTTGGCAGGTTCCTCTGTCCTGGTAGACTGCTCAGGAACGTCAGGTGCTTTAGTCTTTTTCTTTGACCTCAGATCATATCTGCCTGGGTTGCCACTAGCCTTGTCTCCCTTGCTCAGCTCATTTAGCTGGCTGTCCATGAGAGATTCCTCATATGTTGATTGAGTGAGATGAGGAAAAGGAGGATTTTCTCCGAAGCAATGGATTTCAGGATCCAGTTCATCTGTTTCCCCTTCTTCCCCCTCGGCCACAAAATTGTTTTGAAAAGGGGCCTGAATCTTCTGGTCTTCTCTATCTCTACCCTTCTCTCTTTGCACATTCGTGGGAGTAAAATTGTTTGGCCTCCTGAAACCTCCTTTGTTTTCGGTGTTCAGAGGGCCCTTATATGCTTGCCTCCCCTCGACCTTCATTCTCTCCATCTCTGCGGACAGAGATTTCACCATCCTGGTCAGTTCATCCACTTGAGGGTGGGGCACCGATGGGTCAAAAGTCGAGGCTTCCGACCTTCCCTTTATCCTGTCTGCATCAGGCTTGCTCCTCAATTTTTCAGCTGCTAACACATTAGATTCCACTTCTATGGCCGCATCTTGCATTTGAGCCAAGGAGGTGGCTCTTCTTTCTCTCAACAACAAGAATAAATCGGGGCCAAACGCACTAGCATAAGAAATTTTGGCCGAGGCTTCTGAAGGCTTTATTTCGGCAGGGATTTTATTATACATTTTATTGAATCTTTTGGAGAAGCTAGAGACATATTCTCCATCCATCTTCTTCAAATACCTGAACTCTGTCATGTAATACATGAAATCCTTCCTATCTCCCCACTTCCTCAAGAAAGCACTATCTAGAGCTTCAATCCCAGCAATAGATCCTGGAGCCAATCCTCTAAACCACTTCCTCACCTTGCCATCCAGGCTCTGGACGAAGACTCTCATCCAGACA
Source organism: Picea mariana (assembly GCA_032191745.1). Classification (NCBI taxonomy): domain Eukaryota; kingdom Viridiplantae; phylum Streptophyta; class Pinopsida; order Pinales; family Pinaceae; genus Picea; species Picea mariana. Next base: position 35,761 of record JASDQU011443284.1, on the reverse strand, counting down.
TCTTCATTTTCAATGTTGAGGTTGTCTGTGTAACTGTAGAAAGCAGCCAGGTGCTCTTCTGCAGCTACGTCCCCTTCTCTAGTGAACTTGGGCATGTATTTCAAGTAATCCCCGGTGGGGAGAGGATTCATAGGATGGGGTAGAACTAAGGGAGTGTATCTGGAAGCAAATATGGCGTCCATTCTATTCAGAGGGGGATTATCGCCAGCCATAGGGATATTAGGTGGAGGAGAACTGGGAGGAGAAGGAGTTCATGAAAGGGCTACTAGGAATGAGTCCCGAAGTGGAGTGGGAAACAAGAGGGGATTTAAGGAGAAGGATAAAGAGCTCAAGTCAGTGGGGGCTTCTTTCTGCGCAAGAGTAGTAAAGATAGGAGTGGGGAAATATTTTGTGGTTCCGGGTCTACACCAAGGTACAGTTTCAGGGGAAAAGGGAGTGACAAGGATTTGTCTCTTCGGTCCCAAGCCAGGAGACGAAAACTCAACAGGAACACTCCTGAAATTCAGGAAATGGGACACCTGGGAAGGAGGATGGTCAAGAATCTGAGGAGGAGAAAACGGAGTTCTTACGAAAGGAGATGGCGAATTACCTGGTTCAGCGATGGACGATTCTTCTTCAGGGGCCTTTCCTTTTCTGAGCACCGCTTCTGGATCTGTTTCCGGTGTAGCTAGAGGCAGCTGTGGATGTGACCGCGTATGTCTACCTCTGAAATCCACAATTAAAACAATGGGTTCTCTCCAGTGGAGTCATCACAATGGAGTCGCCAGGTGCACAGCAGCAATCTTGATAATTCTGATATCTGATGCACCTTCAGAATCAGTTAATCGTTGTCGTTCAATCCCAGAGAAAATATTCAATTTCATCCCCGGCAACGGCGCCAGAAATGTTAGTGTCAGAAGTCACTCCTGGATTGCAGCAAGAGCAGAGCCCAACGCCCATCAGTTTAATGTCACGATTTGTCTATAAAGGGATGATCAGATGGAAGTAAACTTAGAACAATGTCGTCTCAACTCTGAAACTAGGCTAGGCATGCATGAGCAAGTGAGGTCTAGATAAACTTCAAACAGTGAGTTGTAATAGGAGTGAGCGGGGGGGAGACTTGTATGAGAAGAGTGCGAGGGCCTGTCGTAAACATCAGGTTCATAACAGACCAGAGAAGAAAGCTTCCAAACACAAGATCCTCTTATATTCAAACCTAGAAGACCAGGGAATACAATAATGCAACGACAAATCCTTTATCATAACATAATTGTAACAATTCATGCGAATCATTCGATCATGAACTCTCTGGTATGAGACGAAAACATAGACGGAGTAAAGAAACTGTTTGTCATAAAACCAGAAATCTCAGATACAGATGCACAACCCGGAAACCAGAGTGGTTGTTGAAACTTTGCAGTCGGGAGCTTTGCTCTACCATCGATGCTTACAAAATACCAAAGATTGAGTTTATATACTCAGGTAAATTCACTTCACATAGGCGTGCCCAGCTACTCAAGGCTTGATGTCCCTTCAGTCAAACTCATACTGATATCTTTCTTTAAATGCCACCTTAACTACACAAGGCTCCTGTAAGGAGGGTTGTTGAGCCATGAAGTGTCAGCTAGCGTGCGCAGGCTTCTCTGTCGAGTCGAAGACTTCGGCACGCCTTCTTTGAGAGAATCGATACACAGGACCTCTGTGGGCAGGCGACTCGCCAGACCCTCCATTCCCCTCATTTAATGAACGAAAGGAGGCTTCAACTACCTGCTCCTGCCTTTATTTACTTCAATACTAGCAACGGTATTAAGATCGGGTCCGATGGTGCCTGGAGATCGCGATGATCCCCTCTGCAGCTGAACCCGGCGCCTTTGGCCTTCTTTATGCAGCTCCTTCCTTTCCTCAAGTGACCATGGGGCTGTGACCATATGCTTTCGGCGTTCACGGATATAAAAGGGCTAACCTTTGCTGATTGAAATCGCGATGAGCGATATGCCGAGACGACTCAACCTTGTACCACGCATCCTTCCAGATCTGACGGCTCTTAATCTCCCGACGATACCGTGGGCCTCGGTTCGGGATCCTCCCGGCAACTCGTGCATCAGAAAATAACGGAGCTGCTCTTTGCACGTTGGAGTCGCGATGAGCGAAGTGCCGAGATGGCTCTATTTGTCGCCAGGTGTCCCCTTTGAATGGACGGCTACAAGTGCTTCGTGATGTCGCGAGCCCCAGCTTCCATGCTTTCGGCACTATCAGGGTTCGGGGTTTCGCGATGTTGAACAACACGAAACTCTTACCCCTTGAACCCCCGAATGCCGATATACCGGTGTGGCTAGATCCTGCGCCACGGGTCGCTGGATCGGACGGTCCAGATTCAACCTTGAAATATAAGGGCTTTCTTTGGTGCTATATGTTAGGTGACTTGGTAACCCCGAGATCCCAATGATCGTTGATCTCTCTCATGGATGGGTCTCGGCTGTAGACATCAAAACCTTGCCCGCTCGCTTGACTTGTAACTGGAAAGTTGGTCCTTCCACTGCTGTGCTTGGGTGTTTCCTGTTCATTCTGCAAACCTGGGGGCTTCTGCGCCTAATGAAAAAAACAATCGCTAACACACCTACTAGAAAGTTCCTTCTCAAGAATGTTCCTAGCAGGTAAACAATATTATATAAAAAAGCAGAATCAATGTAATGAGACGTCTTGTGAAGTTATTTGTAATTAGATCTCTATTCAATTGAAGGTTTCCCCTCAAAGAGACAAGTTAGCATTGCTTCCAATAATAAAGGTATAACATTTTGGTGTTACTCTGGTTCTTTATTTAGCTATTGTGGTTACAATTAGGAGATCTCAAATAAAATTTGTACAACATTTTGGTGTTATTCTGGTTCTTTATTTAACTATTACGGTTGCAATTAGGAGATTTCAAATAAAATATGTATAACATTTTGATGCTATTTTGGTTCTTTATTTAGCTATTGTGGTTGCAATTAGGACATTTCAAATAAAACTCCTCTATCTAAAAAGTCTAATGCCAATATCCCTCCTATTTGTTATCACATATTGAACCAAATTAACAATAACAGGCTTATGATTAAGAAAAACAAATAAAAAAAAACATTATTAATTAAGGAAAAATGAGTTCCCAATTCCTTTCTAATTATTTTAATATCAATATAAAAAAATATAAATTAATATTTATCTATATTAGAACATTTTCCATATTATTTATAAAAACCTTCCCAATATCCATATCCATTGTGACAAAAAGCTATGGATCGAAGAAGTAGTCCACCCAATGCCCATACTCATTGTAAAACAACTATCAACCCAACAACCAAAAAACACCTTCAACCATTAAAAAACAGCGTTGAACTATTTTCCATTTATAATTTTTAATAAAATCCATTTATATTAAATATAATTATGTATTATATTTTAATATTATCTTGTATATCGTACAATGTATTCCTTATCACATCCATGAAGTCTCACTACACTTTTAATCTAAAAAAAATCACTGAAAGGACTAAGTAATAATTTACATTAAAGTATATGTAAATCATTATCATAAATAGTCTTTTAATCTTGCAACTTGGATCGAAGCTTATCACTACCCTTTACAATATGCATTAGATACGACTTGATGATACTTGTTTCTTTCGTTAATTTCAATCTCATATCTTCGTATGCAAATCATTTAATTTTTTTTATATAAACATCATTTAATGTAGTAATTATTTAGATTTATAAAAGAATTTTAAGTTTTTACTTTTTAAAATATTTTTAAGAAGAGTATTTTTTTTTTCAAAATCATGTTAGAAATTTTAAAAAATAATTAAAATAATAAATTTTAGTAATTTAGTATATATATTCTTTGTGCTTTGAAATTTTTACGATAGCTGAATTGATTTATGTATTCAAAAAGACAATTTAAACATTATAAAATTGATATGTAACTAGCAATACTGTGGTAAAAAAAATACTTAGAATAATTATACTCTCATTCATAAAGCACGGTTAAATTTACTAAGTTGAAATAAATGTTGTAATTATAGGATTTATTAAAAATGGTCATGAAATTTACTAGGTTGAAATAAATGTGGTAACTATGGGATTCTTAAAAATGGTCAAATTTACTGAATAAAGTAAAAGGCGTTGACTAAACGTTCTACCTTCTGAGTTTTTTGGCCAGACAATGTAAATTTGGACAAAATTGCTATTTTCTGTTATTTAAATTACATTTCTGAATGCAGAATGATGAAAACACATTTCTGAATGCATAAATGGATTCAGAGTGATGAAAAACCCCGGGGTTATACAAATTTAACCCCTCAAATCTGCAGATCCAACCATTCATCACCGGATTTCGGGCAAAATCAAACGAAAAAAATTACCAAAAACCTCCAATAAAACGTTTAGAATACTACAAAGTAAAAAGCTAAAAAAAACCAACCCACGTTTCTTACACAACACCCCACGTTTCTCACACAAGTATTGGAAATATTTTGCGAAGGCTCGCAAATTTTTTATTCAATTCATAGTTCCATTTACAACACCTTTGAAAAAGAATTAAAAAATAATGTTGTGTATGAGACGCGGTAGGACAAACATGTAACCAAAGGTAGATGGTAGGACAAACATAATGTGTACTCCTCAGCTATACCTTTCCGATGAGGTACCAAGTGCCCCAAATAGAGATCGTATGCAAAAGTTGCACCCTCGGGAAGTTAACGTATCAACTTACCACATTGGGGCCCACAAACCTTTTGGTGTTTCATCTTCTAGGGTTAGGGTTTTGGATGTTTATAGTTTTCTCATTGTTTCTTTATGTTAAAATTCCTTTTAGGCCTCTTTTCAATCAACTTCTTGTGAATGAGCGTAGACGTCGCATCTCTATCTTCATAGATAAGTTACCACCACTATAGCTAGCTTGTGTGCTTTTCGTTTTATATTCTTTTTCATTTCAAACAATCATTAATAGAATCTGATTTTAATAGGGCACTCAATTTCATCTTAGCTTTGCCTATCACCCCTAGGCTGATGGTCAAATGAAAGTTGCCAACAAGTGTTTGGAAGCATATTTAAGGTGCTTTACTTTAGAATGACATTCTTAATGGGTTTAGTGGTTACCCCTAGCAGAATGGTGGTACAACAAAATTTATCATGGGGCCACTTGAATGACCCCCTTTAAGGTTGTCTATGGAAAAAATCCCCCATCAGTGTTGTCCTACTGAACAAGACTATATAAGGTGCAAGAGGATGAAAAAACTCTCACAACTTGGCCAACATTCTCTACACTCTCAAAGATAATATGGTACTAGCTCAAAATAGGATTCAAAGAAACAAGTTGATTAACATATATTTGAATGTAATTTTAAAGAATAGTTATAGACAAATATTTTAAGTTGACCTCACACCACTTTTCCTTTCTCCTATCCACACTTTTAGACCTGCACACAAGGAAACAAGTACCTTTCTCAAACTGATTGGAAAAAACAAAAGGTAAGCATGAAATAACTACCTTAATTAACTATCGAGAAAGTTAGAACCTTAAACAAACGCTGAAAGAGATCAATCATTAAACATTAACATAGATTTTGGGGTACGAAAAGAAGAGAGATATTCATTTTAAATGGAATGAAACATTGGTACACATAGATATACTTGATCTACTACCACCACCTTCCACAACCATTGTTTAGATTCCTCCATTCTCGAGCCACTCAAGACCACTTCAGGACTCTGAAAATATTATCCATGCAAGAATGAGGAAAATTGGGAGGTTTTAGGCCTCAAAGTAGGAAAGGGAGAAAATAATCAAGGAACAAGGGCTCCTTAAGGGATGAAGGTCATAAAAACCACAGGGAGACAACACCCTTTTTTCATTCTAGCAATACGATAAATGTGTTACTATATTAATGTTATCCTTCCACTATGTCTGATTTTATACCAATTCAAGTTGGTTGAGACAATTTTCCACAAGTTTAAGGGATTTACAGAAGTGTTTTTCTCGCAAAACCTGCTCAGGAGCATGTTATTTTTTGCAGATTTTATATTTTTTAGACACCTTTTGAGGCATATTCTTCTTTTGTGAGCAATAAGTGCATGTCTCTACTCCTTTTATGACAAGGAACAACACATGGATTGCCAAGGAGGATTTTTTTACAATGTTCAACGTGGGCCAAAGATGAAAACGGTGTATATGAAGGGTATGGTAGAAAAATCAATGAATCCAAGACATAGAGGTGTCAAAGATGCTACAAAATTTCTTCCACAAACACACTACACTAAAGTAAATTGTGTGTTAGGGATGACATAGTAGTACTAGTGGCATGTGTCCTATCTCCAAGATGAGGTGGCTAGAGGATGGAGGGGGGGGGAGGGGGTGAATTAAGCATATTCCTAGGAATGAGCTTCATTATCAATGAGTTATGCATAGCCTTTGCTTGATTTTGAGTAGAGCCAAGACCAATCCTTGGAATTCAATGATGTAAAAATAATTGACATGGGGACCAATAATAAACTCTACCCATAATTTACAAAGAAAATAGAAGGGAACCTCCCTATTATTTCATCGAGGTTGATCAAATAGCATAAACCACCTATCCATCCAATGGTATTTCCATGGTTGTAATGTGCACCAATTCATGCAAAGACACCTCTTTTCTATATTAGGGGGTTAGTTGGTTCTAGGGTTAATCAACAAAAATATCTTTGGTTATATGAAAAACTTTCACCTCTTCGTTACTAATGCCAGTTGACTAGTACTCTCACATTCTAGACCTTTTTGGATATATCAGATCATTTAACCATGGGCATGGCCAATGGAATGAACAATGCTATCAAGTGAAGTGACAAATGAAATAAGAGATGGCTCTCTAGTGTTACTTATCATAAAAGTTAAGTTTTTAAGTTTATCTAAACATTGACTAATTTATGTTTATTGGTCTTATGTGGGTGGTTTGGGTTTGGATCGGGGTTTTTCTTTGTACTAGCATAACAAAATCTACATTTAAACAATAATTTTTCTTTGTACTAGCAAAATAAAATCTACATTTAAACTATAACAAAAGTTTTTAGAATTTATGTAAATTCTATAATTTGATGTTAGGTTCCTAACCTCCCTAACCCATTAACTAGATAAATAGGTTTCTATGTATTTCTATGTATGGAGTACATCTCTAGTAAATAAGGCCCATGCAGTAGTGTGAAATCAATATATGTAAGAAGTCTTACTAGAAGGTTCCACCTATTAGAAATTTCCTTCTCTAGAATGTTCCTAGGAGGTAAATAGTACAACATAGAGAAGTAGAAGCAATGAAATAAGATGTCTTGGGAAGTCATATGTAATCAAAGTTCTTCTCAATTGGAGGGTTCCCCCTCAAAGAGACAAGTGACCGTTGCTTCCAGTGATAGAGGTATACAATTTTGGTGCTATTATGGTTCTTTATTTGGCTATAGTGGTTGCAATCTATTTTTTTTGAAGTAAATGTGGGTACAATATGTTATTTCTGCTATGTATCTTTCAATTTTCCAATAAACAACACCACAAGTGGTATCAAAGTACTTTCCTGAACACATAGTTTAGAGAAAATATTTTTCAAGCTAGAGACACGTTTCGATACCTATAAATAACATAGTGATCTATCATTCAATAGGTACACCTATAATAGGGGATGCATACACATTGGAAATACAAAAAGTTTCACCTAGTTGGAAACCCTTGTAACCCATGTTGGTACCCCTTCGAGTAGTACCAAATCAAACATCAATTATATATGGAGTTTCACTTCCATGTACCAAATCAAACATCAATTATCAAATATGAGACATTAATATCTCTATTGGACATGTATAGTGGCCCAGCTCCAACCATTGTCTTTCCCATAATCCCTTCCTAATATTGCAATGAAGAATCCAAATAAAACCCTCTTCATTATTGGCTCATGAATTTCAAATCACTGATAAAACCAATTACATGATTAGTCGAGCTTCGAATCCAAATGTAAGCCATATCTCTTATTTTCTCGGGCCCTCCTGCAAGGGAGTTAAGCCCGATCTCACTCTGATACCATGCTGATTTTTCATAAGTGATGATATTGTATGTGAATGAATATCATATTACGATGATGAGTGTTCTATATATAAAGAACATATGGTGACCATGGTGACTATCCATGAAGAGATGCGTCCCTTGGGTAACAAATATATTTATACTTTATATTATAGTATACATATAATATAAATATACTTTATATTAATACTTTATTATATATATTTATACTTTGTATTATAAATATATTATTACATTAATAATGTTATAATTAATAATATTTTTTAATAATTACTAATCATATTATTAATTATTAATCTAGTAGAATGTCTTTTCGATGCTTCCCAAACATCAACACCACTATCCTTGGCTTGAAGAGCATCAATTTCTTTCATAGATGATTGTGTAAACCCCCCAGATACTTGAGGAGTACATATGGGTTCTTGGGAGAGATACCTAGCATGATGGCCATATTTATGAACTTAGTGGTATACTCCTATACACTCTACCCATTCCTCTGCCTAAAGTAGTGCCACCAGATATGTTGGTCCTCTACATACCCTATAGGGTAGAATTGGGACTTTATGAGGGTTTTAAAATCCTCCCACCTAGTTACTAGAAGATCACCCTCCAACCTAAGTGTTTCCATGTGGATTTTCCACCATGTTAAAGCATGGCCCTCTAACTTCAATATAGAAAATGAAATCTTCTATCCTTCATTTATATTGTGAATGCTAGAATAAACTTCTAGTTGTTGCAACCAATGATTCAATTTTAATGCATCGATCTCACCTTGGTATGGAATTATGTCCAGTTTCACTTCCATCTAGAATAGGGACTATGAAGGGTTAACAAAACTCCAACTAGGTTTATTTTTCTTGAATTATTTATACGTCTCCTTTCCCGAGTCTTCCCGATCTCTCAATTTCCACTTCTATATGATATTTGAGTTAGAGCCTCCATCATATCCAAATGGTCTGAGCTTGCTTACTAGAGCCACCATGAGGAGGTTCATATTGCGACTAATGTCAACAACTTATGCTTCCAACCACTCAAATCTGTCTTCTGCTGGATCTTGAGGGTTATTATGAACAAACTTGAGGGTTATTATGAACAAACTCGTCCACTATGGATATGGTTTATGTGACTTCTCTTTAAGCCAATTCCTGGATTCTAGAACTTTCCACAAATACCCAAAAGAAAAACTTGCTATGATACCAATATGATATGTAAACTACCGTGGATATTCCATTGGAACAATTCACCACAACGAGTATGATAAATAACTGAAATCTTTGTTTTTAAGGTTACTTTTTATTTACATTTCCAGAATATTTAATTACTGATTTGTATGCTTATGCATGAAATCAATAAAATGCAGAAAATAGAGAAAAATAAAATACAATCAAACCATCCAAAAATAACCAAAAGATATGACCTGGGAAACCCAATATGGGAGAAAACCCAACTAGAAGGTGAGGCTGCTTTTCTCTTTTTTCTCTGATATAGAAATGATGCAAGTACAAAGAAAGAGGCACTCTTTGTGGAGTTGCCTTTGAACTATGAGTTGTATGGATGCTACAAAATGTCTCCTCCCTTTTTACGCTCATAGAAAATGACTCTCAAATGTTTTTCTCAGCTATGGAACAAGAGACAATGTAATTCTCCTCTTAGTGGCCCAGTATTTAACATAGCCTGATAGCCATCTAGGGGTAGGTTTTCGACTTCCTCAACCCTAAATTGTGATAGGGTTTTGGACCTTCTAGAATATTCTTGAAATTAAATACATGGATAGCCCCATATG
>JASDQU011443284.1:0-13828 GCA_032191745.1 Picea mariana | reverse complement strand
TTAAAGGATGATGAGATGACACAGAAGAAAATAAAAGAACTCAAACTATATATGTATATGGCATATATTACTTCATCTTCAAAGTCCCTCTAGTTAACATGATTGTTCTCCATCATCTCAAAATACCAAATTACATTACAATATGAGCTTGCAAAAATCCAATTTAATGGACTCTATTTAATTCCATTACTCAAAACCAGAAAATAAGTTCACCATTGTAATCCTTGTGAAATTCTAAGAAATTTGACTATAAAGTTGACCAAATTCCAAACTGGCTCAATTTCACCCTCTCCACGTGCCAAACGATGCACTATGGTGCTCATTAAGGGTTTGACTAAGACTTTTAAAAATGCCCTTCGATTATAAAATAGACCTCAAATTCATTATCCTTGCGAAAAATCGTGAAAATGAGTATAAATTTGCCTAGGTGTTGTCATTATACCTCATGACACACTTTATGAGACAACCATACCTGGCCTCTTCTTAGCACGTGCTTTGAGACATCTGTACTACCTTGGAATCCATGCTCTGCATAAAAAACTAGGCCTCAGGATGTGTGCATCTTGGGATCTATGCACATTTGGATGTGTTCCTATGTGTTGGGATCCGTGCCCATTAAATAGGCCACGACCCTAACCCCTCGTCAACAACAAACTGCAGCTTAATGCTAAATTTGGAGGCATCCCGTAACAAGAGGGTGGCTTTTCCTAATGGTTAAATCATTGGCTAAATATAACAGAGGTCGAGGGTTCTATTCCCCGCGATCCTCTCTTGGTTGGCATATCCGTTGGTTGTTTTAATATATGGTTGTAACCATATATTATATGGTTGCATTGGTTTGCAGTTCGTTATCCCTATGCGCTTATGGAATCAGTGACATATATTAACATATATACCCGGGGTTGGGGGCTAGCCCTTGGCCCATTTTCCCTCCAAATGGAACTTTACATAAATTTAAAAAAAAATTATGCCATTGATAGGTTAAGGTTCATGTGATGGCGCTATGGTAGGGGAGGCTTTGTAAAGGCTTATGGAGGTTTCCGGTTGACCCTCATCGACTCCATAATTTTGGTAAACCATAAGAAATATTGGCCAATGGGAGTTTTCCATGTGGCAACCTCTCAATCATTATCTCTTTCCACGTGTCACCATGTGATTTGTCCATCTAGCATGTACAACTTGCCCAGTCAACGGCCAACCAATATGCCACGTCACCTGATTTCCATGTCACCACTGTATGACTTGTATGATCATGTTCCACGTGCCAAACGATGCACTATGGTGCTCATTAAGGGTTTGACTAAGACTTTAAAAATGCCCTTCGATTATAAAATAGACCTCAAATTCATTATCCTTGCGAAAAATCGTGAAAATGAGTATAAATTTGCCTAGGTGTTGTCATTATACCTCATGACACACTTTATGAGACAACCATACCTGGCCTCTTCTTAGCACGTTCTTTGAGACATCTGTACTACCTTGGAATCCATGCTCTGCATAAAAAACCAGGCCTCAGGATGTGTGCATCTCGGGATCTATGCACATTTGGATGTCTTCCTATGTGTTGGGATCCGTGCCCATTAAATAGGCCACAACCCTAACCCCTCGTCAACAACAAACTGCAGCTTAATGCTAAATTTGGAGGAATCCCATAACAAGAGGGTGGCTTTTCCTAATGGTTAAATCATTGGCTAAATATAACAGAGGTCGGGCGTTCTATTCCCCACGATCCTCTCTTGGTTGGCATATTCGTTGGTTGTTTTAATATATGGTTGTAACCATATATTATATGGTTGCATTGATTTGTAGTTCGTTATCCCTGTGCACTTATGGAATCAGTGACATATATTAACATATATACCCGGGGTTGGGGGCTAGCCCTTGGCCCGTTTTCCCTCCAAATGAAACTTTACATTAATTTTAAAAAAAATTATGCCATTGATAGGTTAAGGTTCATGTGATGGTGCTATGGTAGGGAGGCTTTGTAAAGGCTTATGGAGGTTTCTGGTTTGACCCTCATCGACTCCATAATTTTGGTAAACCATAAGAAATATTGGCCAATGGGAGGTTGCCATGTGGCAACCTCTCAATCATTATCTCTTTCCACATGTCACCATGTGATTTGTCCATCTAGCATGTACAACTTGCCCAGTCAATGACCAAACAATATGCCACGTCACCTGATTTCCATGTCACCACTGTATGACTTGAATGATCATGTTCCACGTGTCACCCTTTGACTTTTTCCTGTTGACCAACCATAACCTTTTCATACGAACTCCATTTCAGGCGATTTTTGCATCATTGGAAAGCTATTGTCAATCTCTATGTATTGATAGAATTTTCTAGAGCATTTGGAATACTTTAATTTTGAGCTTTTCTGGATCCCATGGGATCTCTTTCAGCGTTTTGGATCCTCCTGGACCTCTATGAGAATTCTTTAGATCCTCATGGATCACACCTTCCTGTTGTGTTGGTTTTGTCACTTGGGTGAGAAAAACAACAGCACTTGCATGTCTAGATGAGCCTGCTAGACAAGACATAAGTTTATGAGTGGGTTAAACAAGACAAACACATGTAATAAACAAAGAAACAAACTATGAACAAATTTATGTTTCAAAAAATATTGCCTTAATAATCGAAATGTCGAATTTTGATTCCCAACAATCTGAGATACAAGATGAAGGACTCTAATCCTTCACCTGGATCTGAACCCGAAGGACCAAAATGGGAAACATTATTGTATACATGGGATTTGTCGGGCTTTATCGATCATGAACAAATTCTTACTGTAATGTTTGTTCTATTAATGTTGTGTATTCAGTTGATACCCATCAATGGCCACTTTCAGGGCTCAGGGTAGAGCGCAGCTTGCGTTTATTTCTTTTATCGTCTCCATTGCTATGCTGGGATTTGAAGATGTCATCGTTTATCTTTTGAGATTTAGGGCGGATCATCTACATGTGACCGACTCCGGGACTATGCTTGGATTTGGAGAGGCATTGTTCGATCACCATGGAATTTACTTTAGGACTGGGTCCAGACGCTGTTACTTTTCCCTTCAGTAGTAGATGGAATATGCTCTCGGCTTTGTTTGATGCAAGCGATTCGTCGACCTTGTTTTTATTTTGAATGCCCATTGGACTCAACCTGAACGATGACTTGTTCTGTTCTTTTTTGGCATTCTTCTCCGACGAGCTTCTTCTTTGGATTTTTTCTTCATCACAATGCAATACCGCATCTTTCTCTAAGCGGGAGCCATAGTCGACCATAGAATTGGGATTGGGATTGTCGGATGCGATAAATAGATTGTTCTCCAACAATCTGTCACTGCAGCTATGGCTTACAAAAAGTAGGAACAAGATTATAGCTATGATAGTGATCTTCATCTTAAATCTCAGTATTTACAGATGAACACTATGAAATCTGATCGATGTTAGCAAATGAACGATATAATATCAGATCAGATCTCAATGCTTGCAGAGAAGAGAATCAATATAATATATGGAAAATAGATTTGAGGGAGAAGAAATTGTGAGTGAGCATGAGAAAGACAGAACTCTGAGAGCTCAAAGACATGGATAGGGAAATATGTTGTGGAGTGTAGTTACTTATAAGCAACGAGAAACCCGTCACCGCCTTCTCCATCTTGCATGCTTTTTGACTGACTTAATCACTACTTTGAGTTGTTAGGCCTATTCAAATAACATGTTTGTTGCTTCTTTTTCTTTGATGATATTTTTACAAGGCATAATAATGCACATCTTGCTGAAAATGTGTTGATATATTTTCCTGACACCCATCAACTAGGTAATTGGGGTGCATATTTGGACATATGCCTCTTTCAAATGAAGAACACATTTTTCAAATTTGGAAAGTGCCAAATACCCTTTACTTATTGATCATGAAGACCCAACAAGTTTTAATAATTCAGAATCAGTTTCAGTATTGCACTTCTTCTTCTTCACAAAAGGCTAATGGAGATGGTTTCTCTTTTGAACAAAAAGAGAAGAAAATAAATAAGACGCTAAAAGAAGGAAATTTCTTGTGTCCATATTCTCACTTAATATCCCTATGTGACAACGTTATCCATGATTTTACGAAATCTAAACCAGAGGTCATATGCCCAAGATATGCCAATTTTCTCCCACATTCTGCACCACCCCCAACACTTAGTCATTTTCACTTATGCTAAATGACCTCACTCCTCTCTATACTACCACTCCATACTTAATCATTTTCCTCTCCACACTCCATACTTTGTCATTTTTCTCAGTCATTTTCCTTAACACTTCATATTTTATTTATCATTTTCTTCTCCACACTCCATACTTAGTCATTTTTCTCTCCACACTCCATACTTAGTCATTTTTATTGCTATCCTGATCCGAAAATCCTTAGACACCATTTATTCCTTTAAATATTTACATGCAACATCTAACTTGATTCATAATTAAATTATTGATCGTATTGAGGTGATTTGCATAATTTTGATGATGTGCTCTTTATCGCAAAACACATAAATTGATGATTAATTTAAAGGATGATGAGATGACACGGAAGAAAATAAAAGAACTCAAACTATATATGTATATGGCATATATTACTTCATCTTCAAAGTCCCTCTAGTTAACATGATTGTTTTCCATCATCTCAAAATACCAAATTACATTACAATATGAGCTTGCAAAAATCCAATTTAATGGACTCTGTTTAATTCCATTACTCAAAACCAGAAAATAAGTTCACCATTGTAATCCTTGTGAAATTCTAATAAATTTGACTATAAAGTTGACCAAATTCTAAACTGGCTCAATTTCACCCTCTCCACACGCCAAACGATGCACTATGGTTCTCATTAAGGGTTGGACTAAGACTTTTAAAATGACCTTCGATCATAAAATCGACCTCAAATTCATTATCCTTGTGAAAAATCGTGAAAAAATAGTATAAAGTTGCCTAGGTGTTGTCATTATACCTCATGACACACTTTACGAGACAATCATACATGGCCTCTTCTTAGCACGTACTTTGAGACATTTGTACTATCTTGGAATCCATGCTCTGCATAAAAAACTAGGCCTCAGGATGTGTGCATCTCGAGATCTATGCACATTTGGATGTGTGCCTATGTGTTGGGATTCACACCCATTAAATAGGCCACGACCCTAACCCCTCATCCACAACAAACTACAACATAATGCTAAATTTGGAGGCATCCTGTAACAAGAGGGTGGTTTTCCTAATGGAAAAATCATTGGCTAAATATAACAGGGGTCGGGGGTTCTATTCCCTGCAATCCTCTCTTGGTTGGCATATCTGTTGGTCGTTTTAATATATGGTTATAACCATATATTATATGGTTGCGTTGGTTTGTAGTTCGTTAGCCCTGCGCACTTATGGAATCAGTGGAATATATTAACATATATACTTGGGGCTAGGGGCTAGCCCTTGGCCTGTTTTCCCTCCAAATGGAACTTTACATTAACTCAAATAAATTGTATTCCATTGATAGGTTAAGGTTCATGTGATGGTGCGATGGTAGGGGAGGCTTTGTAAAGTCTTATGGAGGTTTCTGGTTTGACCCTCATCGACTCCAGAATTTTGGTAAAACATAAGAAATATTGGCCAATGGGAGGTTGCCACATGGAAACCTCTCAATGGTTATATCTTTCCACGTGTCACCATGTGATTTGTCCATCTAGCGTGTACAAATTGCCCAGTCAACGGCCAACCAATATACCACATCACTTGATTTCCATATCACCACTGTACGACCTGTATGGTCATGTGGCACGTGTCACCCTTTGACTTTTTCATGTTGACCAAACTTTGACCAACCATAACGTTTTCATACGAACTCCATTCGAGGCGATTTTTGCGTCGTTGGAGAGCTATTGTCGAGATCTATGTATTTAAGGAATTTTCTAGAGCAATTGGAATACTTTAATTTGAGATTTTTCAGATCCCATGAGACCTCTATGAGCATTTTGGATCCTCCTGGACCTCTATGAGCGTTCTTTAGATCCTCATGGATCACACCTTCCTGTTGTGTTGGTTTTGTCACTTGGGTGAGGAAAACAACAACACTTGCATGTTTAGATGAGTCTGCTAGACAAGATAGAAGTTTGTGAGTGGGTTAATCAAGACAAACACATGTAATAAACAAATAAACAAACAAAAACAACTAATAAATCAAAGTTAGAAATCATGAGAAACTTAGAACCATAAAAATCAACCAATGACCAACATAATGCTACCAATGGATCAATAAATTAGTAGGAAAAACACCGTAGAGAAAAATGAGGACTTATAAGTCCTGTCTTCCTCCTTGAGAGGGCTCTTGAGTTCCCTAATGGAGAGATCTTCTTACAATGGAAGAAAAATGATAAATGGTGAAGAAAATCAATTCCCATTCCCTCAAGAGGTGAGTGGAATGGCCTATTGCAATGATGCTTGAAGGCTCCAAAGAGAAAAGAGGATTCTCAAGGGAGAATTGAGGCAACATAACAATACTATGAAGATCTTGGTTTCTTAGTGCACCCATGGCTCTTATTTATAGCATTTCTTCAAGGAAAAATGTAATTGGTTCTTGGTGTGAACAAGGGGCCTTTTAGGGAAACCTCTAGTCCTTGACCATCCCCCCATTCGAATTTCTCTAAGATATGAAGGTCAAATCAAGTTGGGAGCTGGTCCATAAGTGGTTGGGGGGGCGAAAAGATCCATAAATGCGTCATTCATAGAAGTGCACGGCTTTTCTCGTACACAGTCGTGCACATGGCGCATTGTGCACTCTGAGGGATTTGTTGGCTTGTACATACTCCGCACTATGCACACGCTTCCTTTGGTGAATTTGCGCATGTCAATTTTTGACCCAATTGTAAAGTTTTTTGCCTTTTGAATGCATTTCATTGCTGTAGGTGAACTAATTTTTGTTGGCATTGATATGTTTCTGTAACCATTTGCGTGCAATGTTGCCGACGAAATTTCAGTGATAACAGAGGCCCCTTGATGTGTGAGGTTAAGAGTATACGTATACCCGAAATACATCAATGTTTCTTTTACTAAGAGTGCCATTGTAATGAAGAGTGATGAGAGGAACTGCAAGAGCGATCCATCAAAGGGAGAGGGAAAACTATGGGACCCAAGCCTCTCTCTAGGAATAAAAATAAAATTTGTATACAAACGAGGCGGCCATGCCCTATGCTCGTGTCATATAACCAAAATGTGAGACTGTAACTGAAGATGTATGTTGATGTAGATAACTGCAACACCCTTGGGGGTGGTTGATAACGACAGATGGCAGTTATGGATGGTGAACATACTCTGAAGTGAGGCAAGGACGCCTATAAGAAGTGTCGATGACTCATAGGCATTGATGGCCTAATGAATTCAAAGGTCTTCGACTGGTATGAAACAACTACAATAGTCGCATAGTAAGACCCACCATAACATGAGATTTTGCTGAAGTCGAATGTTATGGGGGTCAACGAAATCAAAGAAAAATGATGGTTCTCTCTGTGTCATCCAAGACTCCTCATTGAAAAGGTAATGAGAGTCAAGATATTGTCACCCTTCTGGAAACTGTGCTGATGTCGATAGAAAGGGAGACATGACTCCAAGAAGAAAAGGGCTTCGTGAAATCTACTGAGATGAGATCAGGTACTGACATGTAACATGGACGAAGTCAAGATGCGGTGAGACTCAAGATTTCCCTTGGTTGGGGAATTTTGAAGGATATTGGAAGCAACCGTAAAACTGTATCTAGTGTCAGGGGGATGACTATATATAGGGTTAAAATGTGCTAGAGGCTTAATAAAGTTGACAAACTCAGAGATCATGGGTACATGGACATTGGGATACTCGGGGTTCGTGAATGATGTCAGAATGAAAAAAGAGAGTGGATGCCCCAAACAAGGGCAACATGGGTTGCTTTTCTAGGAAAAGAAGATCATCAAGGGTGATGATGAAAAGCTAAGTAAATGTTGGAAACATAGGCTTTTTACAATTACCAAATAAATAAAGAATAATTTTGGTTGAGTGTACATATACAAAAATTGGTGCCCTAGTGAAATATGGCTTGGCTTGTGAGGGCGCAAGTTATGAAAGAGAACCAGTGGGGGGGCCATGGGTGGGTTTCTGTATGAGGTAGATGAGTGGAGGTCAATCTGCATATGGGAAAACTGATGGTGGATGAGACAGAGGGGCAGTCAATAGAACCAAGATGATATGACCTGGGAGTCCATTGGGAAGGCTAGCAATACGAGGAGAAGAAGTATGGGGTTCATTCTCAGAAGTGCATAATACTATCGGGACTCCCATCCCTAGGGGGTCAAATCAAAATGAGTGTTGCCAAGGGGAACTATGAATGGGACAAATCATGTGGGGGAGAGTGCCACCAGGTGATAGTACCAAAAAATGCAGCAGAGTGAAAGGTACTGCAGAGCCGGATGTAAGGACCCTAAAGGTAAATGTCAGAGGGTATGGCTAGGAGATGCAATTGATTTCCAGATGGAAGAATTACATGCCAGAGTTGAACATATATCGGAAGGGGCTGTGTCCCTTGTGGAACAAGTACCTGCACACATGAAAACCAAATACTCGATGTGAACAATATCTGATGATAAAGAACATATGACAACTATTTGATAAAAATTTTAACATGAGCATGCATACCTGAACGTGATGTGAGGAAAATTCTCCCCCGGGGCCAAGTTCAGGTGATAACCCGGGGAATGTGACTATGTAGATGGTAGGACTAGGATCCCGTGGCTGAGAACGGATCAAAAAATGGAGGCTCTGGGTTCTTGTAATTAAGTGTGGAAGTTTGGCAAAAGGGACTATATATGGTTGGTGGGCCCACAATGGCACCTCGTTTGTACCTTCCGCTGTAGTGATTTGATGAGATAATTCTGAGGAGATTTGGAGATTACGAGAGCTCAAGTCGATCAATCCGTGAGTTACGAGAGCCAGGTTAGTGGGCCCATTCTCCCGCATAATTTGGAATTTGTAGAAGGTAGTTAGGGGGTGTACGAATGGTCGTACAGGGGTAGTTTTGGGTAGTGTCCCACCAGTGCGCGGGAGAAGGAGGAATACCCGCGTGCATATGCATGACTATAATTCCTTCTCCTGCACATAGTGTGTGATTGTGCCTGAAACAACCGCGCATGTGGGCGTGGGGGAGGAAAATATAGGCACACATGAGATGCATGCCTGTTAAAATGACTATTGTGCATTATGTGCAGCTGTTTCTCAGACAGCTGCACATCAGTGCGCAACTATGTAGAGGACAGGTGCGCATGTGTGTGCACCTGTTGGGGTGATAGGTACATATTGATGAGAAATTGTTTCTCAGACAGCTGCACATTAGTGTGCAGCTATGCAAATAATATGAGTGCACATGTGCACACCTGTATGGGTGAAAGCCGCGCACTGGAGGCAAGGCTAAGGGGTTTTGAAATTTTGAAATTTTGATTTTTTTTATGGATGATGTGGGCTGACCAAGTGTTTTTGTGTGGATGCAAGTGATCAGCATATTCCAGAGAGAACAATGCTAGTTCACTGGAGAGAGTGAGACTAGGAGCGTCTATGGGATGCAGTGAGACAACAATCGGGTGTTCGGAGGCACTTGGCAACCTGCGGGTTGCTCAAGTTCTTCGACTTCACTCTGATACAGTCATAATATTTTTGTAGAAAAATCAAGTTATTTCTGTGTTCATTCACATTGGAAGTGTTCCCTTGAAAACCTCATAGAATAGGTTCTTCGAAGAAGAGCTATGAGAAACATTGAGTGAGGGAATGGTGGGGATGAATTGCTAAAATATTAGAAGCAATGAAGCCAGATTCTATCGAAATGTGTAAGAGAATCTAAGAGCCCAGTTAGAGCAATGGATCCCATGGAAAGGTCGATGGTGGCTATTTCAAAACAAGGCACAAAGTTAGGGCCAAGGTTTTAGAGTACAAGGGTGATCTGAACCTTCACATGTTAGTAGATTGGTTCTAAGAATTAGAGAGGCAATTTGGTATGGATAACATGAATGGAGAAGATTCAAGTTGAGTAAATTTTGAAGCGTTGAGGCTGAAGTTGCATGTTGCCTTTATATGATGGAATAACCTTCAAAATATTTAGAGAAGACGAGGTAAATACAAGATCAGGTTATGGCCCAAGATATCCACAAATTATGCACAAAACCTGTTCAAAAAATTCCAATTCCATCTAGTTGTATGCCATTATTTGTGTTGATGTAAGCATGCCATTTGTTGTTAAGAAGGCCTATTTGGTTTCATGCCATTTGTGATGTTGAAGGATGCATGGCATTTGTTGTTAAGAAGACCTTGGCAATATGAGTAAAGGTAATCTATCATGGTCAACAAAACACCTATGAAGTACAACATGATGGGAATAAGCATCTATTAAAACCATGGAAAAAATAAGGGGCATTTGAAATGTCAGCTTTGTCTCTCATGACAATGGGTAATAGAATGTCCTATAAGCTAGGTAGTAGACAACTATGTAACTCCAACAAATTTACCAACATGTTTACCTTCCTTACAAGGTATTACACACCATATCGACTTGAGGTGAGGATCAAAATTGCATCCTAATAAAGTTGCTTGCATGTTAGTTTCATAAGAAAATAAAGAAATGAGGAGGGAGATTTCTGATTTGTTAGCAAAAGATTCATAATGGAAAGCAAAAATCCCTATGCCACTACTCTACTCTCAGCTAAGAAAGGAGGCCAATGGAGAATGCATGTGGTTTCTAACACTATGAACAAGATAAGAATGAAGTACCTATATCCATTACCTAGAATGGATGACATATAGATTGCTTGGTTGGTGCAAAAATCTTCTCCAAAGTAGATTTGAGGAGTGGTTACCATCATATCCATATTCAAGAAGCTGATGAATATAAGATAAGGTTTGAGACTAGGGATGGCTTGTACGAATGGTTGGTGATGCCATTTGGAATGGCTAATGCTCTTTCCACTTTTATGCAAACTATTAATAGAGTATTTAGGCTTTACATTGTGAATTTTTTCATAATTTACTTTGATGGCATTTTGATTTTAATAAAAACTTGAAAGAGGATATGAGACATTTGAAAATGGTGCCATATACACTTATTAGAGTAAAAAGATTGTTGGAAAAACTTGGAGAACATTAATTATTTAAAGACAAGTTGATTTTCCTTGGGAATGTGATTTTATCAAATTGAATGAGCATGGATCGAGAAAATTTTAAAGATCCATACTTGAATGACCTACTCCTCAAAACATTACAAATATGAGTATTATTCCTAGGTTAGTAAATTTTCACAAGATCTTTATTATAGATTTCAATGGAGTAAGTGCTTCATTGACCAATTGCCTAAGAGGGACATTTTTTCATTAACTGAAGAAACTAAAAGAACCTTTGAACATCTAAAAATTAAGGTGACCAAAACTCCAATCCTAACATTAATAGACTTTGAGAAGTAATTCGCCATCAATTGTGTTCCTTCAATAGCGGCAAATTGTGTTCCTTTAATAGTGGAAATCAGAGGAGTGTTGAGCCAAGAGGGTAGACCAGTGACCTATTTCAGTGAAACATTGAAAAACCTCAAGAAAATGTATGGTACTTATGATACAAACTTTAATTTCCATTGAAACATTCAAACAATGGAGGCACCACTACCTATTGCATAGAGAAATCATCTTGTTGACATTTTACAATCAAGAACTACAATATGTAAACTCTCAAGAAGAGCTATATCATAAGCATGCCAAGCGGGTCTCATTTATGCAAAGTTATACATTTTTAGTGCAACATATTAGTGGAAAAACTAATGTTGTGGTTGATTCCTTAAGTAGAAGGAGTCACCTATTTATCACAATGACCAATAAGGTTGTTGGATTTGAAGAAATGAAGGAAGAATATGCAATTAATGCCTATTTCATCCAAATTATCAAGTCTCTCAACAATGCAGAAGATGCAAGTAAAGTTTCTTATGAGGAAAATATTTGTTGACTCGGTGGATTTCTATTTAAGTAACTCCAACTTTGTGTTGCCATTAGGTTGAGAAGGAAAAATATTATTAGGGAAGTGCTTTCAAATGGCTTGGGAGGTGATATGTAAACTTCCTTGGATATTCCATTAAAATAGTTCATCACAACATATCTTGTATTATGATGAAATCTTTTATTATGCAAGTTTATTTTCTTAGATCTTGGATTTATTAACTCTAGCTTATTGCTCAAATTTATGAAAGATAATTGAAAATACAAAATTTTTGAAAGAACTGGAAAAAGAAAAAACCATCCAAAAAAATGAACATAAGATGTATCTTGGGAAACTTGGTACAAGAGAAAAATGAGCTAGAATGTGAGGCCTATGCTCTACTCTCTTTTCTTCAATTATGAAATGCAAGTACAAAGAAATGGGGCACTTGATATGGAGTTTCCTTTGAAACTATGTCCTGAGTAGCTATTACAAAATATTCTTCCTTTTCTATGATGCTCTCAAATTGCACTCCTAAATGCTTTGCTCAACTATGGAACAAGTACAATGCTAAAGAATGGAACTCTTTCTTCTCCTAGTGGCCCAATATTTAACATAGTCTGATAGTCATCTAAGGTTAGGGATTTTGCATGTCACAACCCTCAATTAGTGTTAGGTTTCAAAACTTATAGAATCTTCTTGGAAGTACACATGTGGTTAGACCCACATGTCCGAGCAATGGTGGCTAAAATGGAATCTACTAGGTACCATTTTTCCTTGCCTTCTCTACCTTCTCACTGGAGTACCATTTTTCCTTTCCTTGAAGTTGTCCTTTCAACTCATTCTACCAAAGGTCGTGCTATGCTTTCCTAGTAGTTTTGGAATTCTTCTACAAAATTGTATCTCTGACAACTATGATTGAGATTCTACAGCTAAGTCCTCTATGATATGTAGTACCTTCTCCTCAGTTTCTTGATCCAACATGGAAGGCTCATAGTGTTTCAAATTCTCCACATTCACTACTAAGTAAATAAACATGTACAAAGATAGACTGAGTCTGTAGGAGTTATCACGCACCTTCTATAATAATTCAAAAGGAACACACCAGAAATCATTTCTCTTCTTACTACGACCTTGTATTATTTCCTTGTTCAGTTGTAACGAAACTTTGTCTCCCACTTTGAATTATTTCTTAGTTATGTGTTGATCATTATGGGCCTTGTACCTTTCATGTGACTTATTTAGCATCTTTTGTAATTGAAAATGGATTTTCCTAATATTTTCAACAAACCTCTCTGCTTTTCACCTAGGCCTATTCAAATAACATGTTTGTTGCTTCTTTTTCTTTAATGATACTTTTACAAGGCATAAGAATGAACATCTTGTTGAAAATGTGTTGATGTATTTTCTTGATACCCATCAACTAGGTAATTGGGGTGCATATTTGGACATATGCCTCTTTCAAATTAAGACCAAAATTTTTCAAATTTGGAAAGTGCCAAATACCCTTCACTTATTGATCATGAAGACCCAACAAGTTTTAATAATTCAAAATCAGTTTCAATATTTCACTTCTTCTTCACGAAAGGCGAATGGGGATGGTTTCTCTTTTGAACAAAAAGAGAAGAAAATAGAAACACACTAAAAGAAGGAAATTTCTTGTGTCCATATTCTCATTGAATATATGCATCCATATTCTCATTGAATATCCCTATGTTTCAACTTTGTCCATCATTTTATGAAATATAAAACATAGGTCATATGCCCAAGATATGCCAATTTGATCCCACATTCTGCAATACCCCCAACACTTAGTCATTTTCACTTATGCTAAATGACCTTAGTCCTC
>JASDQU011443283.1:6618-23328 GCA_032191745.1 Picea mariana | reverse complement strand
TCCACTTGCTATTACTCACTATTACTCTGCTGCAACTCTCTATAACTATGTTGCAACACTTTCTGTAACTCCGCCACAACTCACTATAACTATGCTGTAACTCTGCTGCAACACTATGCTGTAACTGTACTTTCTCCTTCAAATTTTGTGTTGTTACTCCACTTGTTGTTACCCACTATTACTCTGCTGCAACTCGCTATAACTTTGCTGCAACACTTTCTGTAACTCTACTACAACTCACTATAACTATGTTGTAACTCTGCTGCAACACTATGCTGTAACTGTACTTTCTCCTTCGAATTTTGTGCTATTACTCCAAGGAGGCTACAATAAACAAGTTCGAGAAATGGTCTTAAGATATCATCCATAAATCTTATAAGTGTTGTCATAGTATTGTGTAATATAAATTGCATAATGACTCACTCATGCTATTCATGTGTTTTTTTGAAAGTAATATTCCAAATTATTCTGTGTGTATATTGTCATATTGGTATCCTTACTTCTAATCCAACTTCATGATAACACATGCTTACAATATTTGGTTGATTAGTGCCTTGATTATTTGTAGGGGATATATATATTACAATATATCAGAATATTAGAATATTACAATGTAATAGTAATACCATATTACAATGTAATATGGCATTACCATATTACATTATAACATGGCATTCAATATGGTATACCATATTTCATGTAATTTTTTTTTTTTAAACCTAAAGTCATCGTCGCAATATCGACGCAAGTTCGTTGGAAATATTTTACTATTTTACCACAACCGTCTCTATAGCGACGAAACTTCGTCACAATTTGCCACGAATATTCGTTGCATATACAACATGTGCGTCGTAAATTTGGTTTTGAGATATTGGACTTGTCGATATTACCACGGATTTTCGTCGCAAGTTGCGACGGAATTTCGTCGCACGTTCAACAACTGCGTCGTAAGTTATTGGCTTGGCATAACTTTTTGTCCCAATTGCGATGAAGTTTCGTCGTAATTGCCACATTTCTTCGTTGTTATTGCGACGATAGTTCGTCATAATTGCGATGATGCATAGGGTTAACCGATATTGAAGGTAGTGACATGTGGAGAGATAATTTTGTCGATGTTTCCACGCATACTTGGATCATGGATATAGTGACGAAATTATTCCAACGAAAAAAAATCTCGGTTTTCGTGGAAATTGCGACGGATAAGTGTGGAAATATCAACTAAAAACCGTTGCAAATTTGCTCATATGTACTTTTGTGTACTATGATAATGTATACTCTTTTGGTTTATATATCTTGCGATTTAGTGTAAATATTTACTTTTGATGAGATTCCTAGTCCTTCTCAAGTATTCTTTTTATGTGAATATTCATTTCAAGAATAATGCATGGTCCTCTCTCAGACAATTTTTATGTCCTTTTATGTTATTTAAAGTAGAGGAGTACCACCTCTTTAAAAACGTAGGGGTATTTATCCTCATGAGGTTGACTTAAATACCGTAGAAAAATATTTTCGATCAACACATTCGAAAATTCTGAGACAAAGTAGTACAAAACAAACAGATGATGAACCATGTCCTCACTTGAATTGCATAATGCACATCGACTTGGGCCGATCCAACCTCTTTTGATTATGTTGTCCCATGTTAATTTTTTTTTTTTGTGAGTGCAACCATAACACTATTATTTTTTTTAGGGGAGCCTTTATTCCCCATATTGAATGCCACCAGTTATGGAAATCTCTCTAATAAACTTTTTCCACACTAGCCATGTAACCCAATTTGGTTGTGAAATCACCAGAACTAGGATTCATAGAACATACTAACCTATATTCATCTTCTTCCAATATGACTACTCCTAAAATAAAATTTCTAACATATGTCATCCATTCAATTGTGAGAGCACAATCCATCTACAAATTTGTTTTTGACATCCAACCTTTTCTCCAGAGAGCCTACCTTCTAGGCACATCAATATCATTGAGATGAAAAATTCCCCTTGCATGGAAATGATCCAAAAGACCAACTGATAATTTATAGGAATCAGAGGATCGAATCTATGGATATTCTCCAATCCTTACCTTATTTCCATTACTGACCTTCCATGCTAACCATTTATCTATCATTAGGGAAGCCTCCAAAAATGATTTCCAAACAATAGAGACATTTTTTTTTTTTTTTTCCTCCGCCTAAACCAAATATCAATTGTCCTTTTAGTGACATACTTGTAAGTCACAAATTTCCCCCATAGGGAATTATTGTTAACCAACTTCCATAGATTCTTTGCTACCAGTGCTTTATTGAAAATGAAGATGTTCTTCAAACCCCAACCATTGAACTTCTTTGGATTTTCTAATCGAGTCCATCTTACCGATAAAATTCCTTCAATCGTCCACCTTCATGTACAAAGGAAGCTAAAGAACTTATTCTGAATTTTTGTTAATATACCTTTTGGAACTTTAACCATAGACATCCAATATACCAGGGTGCTTTCAAGGATCGCTTTGATAAGGATTAGTCGGCCTCCTTAAGAAATCCATCTAATCACCCAAATTAAAATCCAAGTCTCTATTTTATTATAGAGCTAAATCTAGTTAGCAAACCGATACATGTTTGGCTTTAGATGAAAACCCATCCTCCACTTCTATAGATTGAATCCCAACAAACCCCAAGACCAATCCATCTCCAAGATCTTTTTGATGTCTGAAGGATTTCATAATAGAAAACACAACCAACTCCTAACTAAGACATAAAATGTTGGGATGTAACTTATCATCGGTATCCATTTGATCCAAGAGGATTTCAGTGGCCACCCACCTTTTCCAATTGGCTCAAAGTAATTTTTTTGGCAACTTACTATTTTTAGCAGTTTTTTTCGCTTGAACTTATGGGGATTTTTTGAGGGATTGAACGACGTTTTTTCACGATAAGGCACCTCAATGATACCCAAAGGATATTATTGAGCCCCCTAAATGAAGTTCCTCTCAGAGAAGCTGCCACCATTCTAGCAAGCTTGTTTTCAGTCTATATATTACATTTTTTAGCATATTTCTTATTTAATAGAAGTCAAGTTTTACTATATATTTGTTATTGTTCACTATGTCTCTATGTTAATATTATAAATCTGTGGTTTCATTTCTTTTCGCTCATGAATCCAGATTAGTGGTATTAGAGCGGTCTGTTCCTTATCGTTTTTTTAATGCATGTCCCCGACACAGTCATGGTATAGAGATTTGGGTCTCGAGATTTTTTCTCTTGAGGAAAACTATTCTCACACACCCAATAAATATTCCATGGAGGTCGAAAAGAAATACGACGGGATAAAATATCCTTTAAAAATGTTGCTCGAGGAATCCCTTGAGCAACAAAGGAACAAGATAATGAACAACTTTTCACAAATCCTTCGACCACTGCCAACAAGTGATGCATCCACCTGGGGTAGAGGAAACAACCCCTTCAAGGTACAGATCAATTTTGATATTCCTATATTTGAAGGTCAAATAGATACAGATGACATAGATAAATGGTTAAACCTTCTAGAAGGGTATTTTTTTGTCCACAATTTTTTCGATAGAGAAAAGATTACATTTGTGCTCCTCAAGGCCATCCCCCATGTTAAAGGTTGGTGGGGGATTTTCTATGAGAAAAAGGAAATAGAGGGATCCACATTATTTGCAGTTGCACCCACTTGGGGTTCCTTCAGGGGTGATATTAAGGAACAATCTACCCTGTTGGAAGTTATGATGACTTGTATACAAGATGGACCACACTACGGTAAGAAAGAGACCAAATAGTGCCAGAGTTCACTAATGTCTTCCATACCTTGCGCACTAAGATGGGTATCAAATATTCTGAGCAACATCTAGTGCTCAAGTACTGCGGCAGTCTACATAGATACATCTAGACATAAATGGATTTTTTTGACATCTTATCCTTGGGAATGACCTATCGATATGCCATCAAAATCAAGCAGAAGCTGAAACAAAATACATATCAGTTTGGGTCTGGGAACCCCTCACAATAGAAGCAAAGAAAGGGAAGCCCCAAACCATAGAAAAAAGGACAAAGAAAATATGGGAAACCTCAGGACAACTAGTCCAAGCCACAAGAAAATAAGGACAATGGGAAGATGAATAAATATATCGGGAAGTGCTGTGACTTCCATAAGAGCCCCTAGCATAACATTGCTGATTTCCACTCAAAGAATTCATTGGTGCCTAAGGTAAAAGCCTCTAAATCAGATGCGTGTTTTGACTCTGATTCAAAACCAGAAAAGGGGAGATGGATCATTGATGCAGAACCCAGTGCCACTGTTTCTACCACCAAGATCTATCCCGGTGAACCTGATGAGCCAGAGGAAGGCGAGTTCCTCTTTCATTCATAGATGTGGGTAAAAGGCACTCCACTGCACTTCATCGTTGATAGTGGTAGCCAAAATAACCTCATCTCAGTAGAGTTTGTCAAGCAACTAGCCCTGCCGACAACTCCACACCCACAACCCTACACCATCAGATGGATCTGTCAAGGAAGAGATCTTCGCATCAGCCAACAGTGCCACTTGTTGTACAACATCAAGCTATTCAAATATGAGGTATTGTGTGATGTTTCTCCTCTTGAAGTTTGTGATGCAGTACGAAACACGCGACCATACCCTCGTCGCGCTCTCCCGCTCACAGGATCGTTCAAATCCCCTTCTGCTTCTAAGCCAAAGCGGCTCTTAGATTCCTCTAATGGGATCTCTGATGAAAACCTGACCCGGTCCATAGGTCCTTTCTTTTCCTCCTTCTCGGCCCCTGCACTTAGTCGTGGTTATCCCCGACTCACTATCGGGGTTTCGGGGTTTCGGCGTTTCTGCTGTCGAGAGTCACTGTACTCTCCAAATCCCGACCTCCGATTCTCCGATGAGCTCCTTTTTATTCACGCGCTGGCCCTCCAGGCTCAGATCCCACCATATGACCACTGCTCCCGTGTCCATGGACTTACCTCTTTCGTGACTTCACGACTCGCTATATCAAACCCTTGATTTTTCGACTCTCGACACCCGATGTGCCGAAGTTCCGATGTGCACGTGAGTTGACTTTCAACGCCCCTATCTTGTCGAGACTTTGGACCTCGCAAGATCACGAGTCCTAACGCCAATATTTCGGGGCTCCTCATGGTGAGATCCCGAGGGCTTCGTGCCACCTGTATTCCACTCGCCGACTTTGCTATGGCCAATGCTATCCTCCAGCTGTCAGGATATCGCTTCTCGCAATCTCGCGATTCCCGTGGCCAAATTCTCGGACCTTTTCTTGCGAGACTCCGATACGCGATCCCACATGCAGATCCAACGGTCCTCTTATGATTCGGATCCAATGACTATCTCCTCCTCGCTCCTCGCGTCCTCGTGACTTTGAATACCCAATGTTTGGGCTCTCAATCTGCGAACTCCCGAGTTCGCGAGATCTCTCAATCTCTCACCACTTGTCCTCCTCAGATGGACGACTACGATCCTCTCGCCTCTTCGCCGCCACGTCCTCGTGCCTCGCGACTTTGTATACCCAATACTTGGGCTCTAACCTTGCGAACTCCCGAGTTTGCAAGATCTATCGATCTCTGCCACCTGTCCTCCTCAGATGGACGGCTACAAATCTCTCGCTACTTCACCACCTCGCGTCCTCGTGCCTCGCGACTTTGATCAACCAATATTTGGACTTTCACCCTGCGAACTCCCAAGTTCGTGAGATCTCTTCGATCTCTGCCACCTGTCCTACCCAGATGGATGGCCACAATCCTCTCGTCACTTCGTGACTTCGTGACCTCGCGACTTCGTGACTTGGGATGCCCAACACTTGGGCCTTTACCCTGCGAACTCCCGAGTTCGTGAGATCTCTCGATCTCTGCCACCTATCCTACTCATATGGATGACCACAATCCTCTCGTCACTTCGCCTTCTCGCGTCCTCGCACCTCACAACTTTGAATTCCCAATACTTGGGCTTTCACCCTACGAACTCCCGAGTTCACGAGATCCCTCGATCTCTGCCACCTGTCCTACTAAGATGGATGGCTAAAAATCTCTCGCCACTTCACCACTCGTGAAGTCGAATGACTTCCTCTTCCAACCTCCGATGCCCGAGTCCCCGATGTGGGTAATCTCGTGACACGCATCTGCTCCCAAACGAACGGTCCAGATCCTCATTGGGATTTCTCCCCTACTGGTCACGGAGGATTAACCTCCGTGCAACTTCCTACAGATCCGACGACTGTCGGGTATCTACCCCAGATCTGACGAACCAGATCTCTTATCCTTGTGCACTCTCCTCCGGCTACTCCTTGGACTTGAAAACCAACGGTCTAGATTCTATCGGCAAATCCAACAGCCGATGTTACTCCTCCCGAGCTTTGGCGCTCTTTCTTCCTGCACTTGGAAGAATTCCAATTTTTCAAAGGCCTCGACCTTTGCTTCTTTCCTCTCGGCGAACTCCCGAATCTTGAGCTTCGCTACTGCGGGTAAAAAAACTGTTCCTCCTGAGCTTTGGGAACTTTGAACTCTCCAAAGGGTTCTCTGGTCTCTGCACTCCTTGCAGCCCGACTCTGTGCGCGAAAGCACTCATCCTCCTGAGCTTATCCTCTGCTCAAGCAACTTCTTGCTGAGCCTTCTGGGTATTCAGTAACCCAGCGAAGATCCTTCAGTGGATTCTTCCTCAAGTAGCAGAACTCAAAGAGTTCTCTTCTCCTTCTGTGCCTGTCTGCACACTTCCTCGATGCCCTCCTGGTAGAGTATCTTCTCCACAGAACATTCAACAATTCTGGGTTCCTTCTGTGCACCCTTTTCACCTGCTCAATGCCCTCCTAGTAGAGCTCTCAAAATCCTCAGTGATTCTGGTCTTCCTTCTAACTCTCAGTAGGGTTCTTCTCTAACGCAACTCGTGCGTATGCTCAATTCCCACCTGGCAGAGCTCTCATAGAACTTACAACAAAGTTCTGTCTGCAACTGTGTTTCTCATACATAGCCTTGCATCCAAGGTATTCAACAACCTTGAGGTCTTCCTCTGAGCTGTTGACTTCAGCCTCTTGTGCCTCAACACATCTTTGTCTGAACCCCGCAGTGTTCAGAAGTGCACCCTCCTGTGCACAGCTCTTAGAACCCTCAGCGTTCTGTCACACCCTCCTGGTATGAAGCCTCAAAGACCTTCCACATAAAATCAAACGAACTCCTACAGAAAGCATCAACGTAACATACATTCATAGCATACATAGAGAACACACACAAACATCCATTCAACACAGAATCAATGCAGGAAAAACTGCTTCTGATTATATTAAAAAATGACAAATGCCTGTATTTTACAAAGGTGTTCCTGAGCTCTCTCTGGCTCTTCTCAACTCTACTATTACTAACTCAAAATGAGATCTTAAAATCTCTTTTACCTGAGGTGCTCATCGAGCGCTTCCCTCCAGGTTCACCTACTCTAATAAATTACATTCAATGGCTGTCTAGTCCAGCGCCTGGATCTAGATCTCAACTGATCTTGCATTAAAGCTGATCTTATCTAACACCTGCACAAAGGCACGGCTTCCATGGCTCACCAGCCTAAGAAATTTAATTACATTGAATTTCAAATTTCAAATGAGGCTGTGCCTCTCTTAAATGCGCGATTTGAATTCGCTGGCGTGGCTGGCTGGCTGACATGGAGCGATGCTCCTGCATCAGTTTGTGATGTTCTTTTGGGATAACCTTATTTATGGAAATGTCATGCCGTATATGAATCTAGGCCTTGCAGTGTTATTATTACTTTGAACAATAAATTGTACAGGATACTCGAGGTAGTTCCACCTAGTGCTATTTCCTTGATCTTTTCCAAGCAATGCAGGAGGGTCATTTCTCAGTCCAATAATTTTTTCTTCTTTGTGATTCACTCTTAGAGTGAGTGAAAGGTTGCAGCCACATATATGGCCTCCGCAACCGAGATCTCCATGCAACAGAAGCAAGTGGATAAGGTCATGGAAGAGTACAAAGACATCTTCTCATCACCTACTAGGGTACCTCTGCACTGTCAGGTCAAGCATCCCATCGATTTGACTCCCAACACACTGCTACCCAATGGGCCAGTCTATCACTTCTCTTTGCTAGAAAATGAGGAGATCAAGTGTCAGATCCAAGAACTACTCCACAAGGGGCTCATTTGACCTAGCTCATCACCTTGCAGAATCCCAATCATGCTGGTGCAGAAGAAAGATGAGACTTGGCGACTCTACATTAATTACCGATACCTAAATAAAATCACAAACATAAACTGATACCTGATTCCCAGAATCGATGATCTCCTTGATCAACTAAAGGGAGCCAAATAATTCAGTAATATTGAACTGAAGTTTGGCTACCATCAGGTCCCAATAGAACCGACAGATGTATGGAAAATTACCTTTAAGTCAAAAGAAGGTATTTTTGAAAGGCTAGTCATGCCATTTGGTTTGACAAATTCCCCAACAAATTTCATGAGGATGATGCACTATATATTGAATCCTTTCACTAATTATTTTGTGGTGGTGTATTTGGATGACATCCTCATCTACAACAAGACTTGGGAAGAACACTTGTAATATATTCAGTAGGTTCTGCACACTCTGCGATGACACAAGCTATATACCAACTTGGAAAAATGTTCCTTCGACATGGACAAGGTCCAGTACCTAGGATACATTGTTGATGCATATGGTGTGCATGATGATCTAGCCAAGATCCAAGTCATTCGTGACTAGAAAAACCCAACCACACTCACTAAGCTTGGGAGCTTCTTAGGCCTTGCCAATTGCTATCAAAGGTTCGGGTTCAGATTCTCCCATATTGCATGTCTATGCCAACTTGGAAAAATGCTCCTTTGACATGGACATAGTCCAATACCTAGGCTACATTTTTGATGCACATGGTGTGCATGTTGATCCAGCGAAGATCCAAGTCATTCGTGACTGGCCATCCCCAACCATGCTCATTGAGCTCCAGAGCTTCTTAGGCCTTGTCAATTTATATCAAAGGGTTGTGTTGGGATTCTCCCATATTGCATGGGATCTCAACCAAATAACCATGGGTGGTGGAAAGGGAAAATTTGTGTGGGGCCTGTCCCAACAGAAAGTGTTTGATGATCTGAAGTAGCACTTGTGCTCCACCCCAATGATTTCTATTAGCACTAAAAGTTAAACTTTGACTGCTAAAGTGAAAGCTCAGTACCCATCAATAGGTTTATGAGATAAGTCTTAAAATGTGGTGTGAAATGAATAAAACTTAGTTCAACAATGTCAAAGCACAGGAAATTCTAGGTCAGTGCATCAAAAAAAGAGGTCTTGTTTATCTTAGAGCAGGGTTTTGAGGATTAGTGTGAATAGAAGGAATACTTAGTAAGAAAATGAAGTGAGTCTACCACAAGCTTCAGGCTATTCCAGTAGATAAAGGAGAGAAATTCTCCAGATACAAGAACTTCTTAAATTCGAGCAAACAAAAACTCTAAGAAAGCTATAACAATATCACAATCAAACATCCATTGTCATACAACTACAAAATGTCATTTGAAACCTTCAATGATAGTACAATTTCAGAGTGAGAGAGATAAGATAGAAAAAAGATAACTAACTTACATTAAACAATATTTCATCAAGTCTGATACATCAAAACCAGAGTAGGCTCTGTTTCATTAAAATCACCAAAAAGGTCTTTTACATCAACCATTCGAACCTATAAAATGTCTTCTAATGCTACCTTTATATCCATAGACAGGGAATGATAGCATACAATGTGAGTTCATCCTTTAACATAGGATTATTTCATCTAAAATTGAAAATCTTACAACTATACAAAGTGGAAAAAACAAACTTCTGTAAAAAAGGCTAATGTTGGCAACTATCCTAACACCTAAATCTTGCATAGTGAGGTGTCCTTTGAGCGCATTTCCTTTGTTGCCAGGTATCCTCCATATTTAACTGACCTCTTCAGAGTTGTACCATGCTCCCCAAGCTATCTGGTGATCGTTGATCATCGTGAACCCATCAAAATAGGATTTTGTAGCAAATATTGTAGCACTGACTATATCAATTAGTTCACAACGGATTTTGCAGCGTCTGATTGTGTAGTCCAGTTCGTAGTGCCAGGCGCTGTGAAATGTCCTGTAGCTGTCCAATTTATCTAGTTTGATCCAAAAAAACCCAAAATGTTTTCCTAGAGTTAGGTAAGCCTGTAGAAGCCTCAGAATATGATGTATGAGTGAAAACGCAGCTATAGACATTATACCTTCCCCAAAATCTTCAAAATGCAAGGATAACCACTTTCAAAACTGATATTCTTAAAGACACTTCACTTCACATCCTGAGTATGGCACTCCTTCTGGTGGCATCTTGGGCCAACACATTCAAATTCCTTTGGGCTAACTCTTTCTTGAAAGGATGCAACTCTAGCTTAAGTCTTCTTATCTGATCTTGTAAATCCATGTTCTGTCTGTATAAATTCTTAAGCTTCCTAGGGAGGGGAAGAAATCTCTTTGCTGCGAATCTAGATTTATCAACAGTCTCCAAATACATATCCATCAGATCCTTCAACTTTTTCCTCTCAGACAACCCTTTCCCCTTCAATTCAACAATCTCCTTTCTAGCTTTTCTAAGCTGTTTGATCAGTCTTTTGAAGGTAGGGTTTTCAGGGAGAGTGGTTATGTCTATGAGTTCAATATGTTTTTCAACAAATTCAACTTTACCTTTATCCTTCCTCTTGATAGGATATTTTGTTATGACCTATTTTTCAACACTTTCCTTATTGGATGATGACTTGGTGAAGGGACTCCTAGCTTTAGCTTCAACTGTAGTAGCTGGTGAGGGGAAGAGTAACCTTCTTCCTTTTGTGCCCGTGGCTTTGGCTGATGGAATTTCTGCTAATTCTAGAGCTGGTTGGGGTGAAAAATCCCTTTGAGGAGAGTAATGAGACCCCCCTTCTTCTTCTTGTTCCCCAGGAGCCTCATCACTTTTAGCAATGTCCTTTCTCTTCCTCTTCCTACTTGTCTTTGTGTGAACAATGCTATCAGCCTGAAGAGGACTCTGCACTTTAGATTGTGGAGTAGGAGCTACATTTAATTGCATATGTGCAAAGGCACTGAACTGATACCATTCAATGTTTTTCTTCTTCAACTCATCCATGACAAGCATATTAATCAACCCTGAGTGAAAAACACTTGTGTCCACATCCTTGGACTTGGCTTGGACCTTGTCAGCCATTTTCCCAATACTTCTAAACAAATGGAAATGGAGGTTCATGAGGTCTTTTCCTGTGAAGTGCAACAAAATTCTAATATGGTATTGATAAATCATATTGAACTTACCCTCATAGGTGAAATATCTTAGTATCACCCTTAGCATTATGTCAAATCCCTCAACCATGTGGCTCCTAGTCACTCCCTTTGATAGGTTATCTCCCTAACATTTTGGTTTAAGGAATTCTTTAGAGAAGGCTGCATTTATATTCATAGATTTAAACCATCTTTCACCAGTTTTTGGTATCTCAGTAGATGCTGCTATGGTTGCTTCAGATACCTCAAGCTCAAGAGTTCCCACCTTAGTTTTGTGATCCATATTTTATGAGCAGAACAAAATGACTACATATTATTAACAGGTGATTAACACAAAATAACATAGATACATTAAAATTGGTTTTCTATTCAATAAGGAAATAAGCTAAAATTGTAAAATGCAACGGAAACAAGCTTGCTGGAATGGTGGCGGCTTATCTTTGAGAAGAGATGTGATGACTGTGCTCATTCACAAGAATATGATTACAATGAGGCTCTGAAGGCATTTTTACAATAAACAGGAATGCTGAAAACCCTAGACATCCAAAAACCTAACCCTAGGAGATGAAGCGCCAAAAGTCATATGGGCCCCGTTTGGGTAAGTTAGTACATCAACTTCCGGGGGTCGTAACTTTTGCATACAATCTCCGTTTTAGGCATATGATAGCACGTTGGAAAGGTATCGATGAGGAGATTCATTTTGGGGTCTCAATCATGCCTTTGGCTATTATTGAGAAGCTCGATCCCGAAAAACCTTCATTTAGGCCCTTAAAATGGCCCCGAAAGTTAAAACTGCTAAAAATAGTAAATTGCCAAAATTGTAAGAACACTGTTTTGAGCTAGTTGGAAAAAGTGGGTGGCCACCGATATCCACCTGGATCAATCCTCCCTCCTTAGGAAGAAATGGTCTCCATTGCATTGAGTTCCCCCATCATATGAGGAAATTTTTGTTGAATTTGGCCCTGGGTGAGCCACTTGCCTTGGTGCAGGAGTTGCCTTGCTTTGACGACTCGATAAAGATGGATCCTTTGCTATCAAGTGCCCTTGATATGTGTGTCCACAATATATTCACTGGATGCCTATTGTATGCAGTCAGGGTTGAGCTCTGTTGGTGTCAGCTGCTCTTCTACGTCTGAGGTGTCCAATAATGGTGGGAAATAAGGGCGAAGGAG
Organism: Picea mariana; assembly: GCA_032191745.1. Classification (NCBI taxonomy): domain Eukaryota; kingdom Viridiplantae; phylum Streptophyta; class Pinopsida; order Pinales; family Pinaceae; genus Picea; species Picea mariana. The sequence goes on along the minus strand of JASDQU011443283.1, from coordinate 10,856 downwards.
ATCCATGTTGAACACTAGGTGCAAGACAAGGAGAGGAGGAACGTTGAGCTCAAAATCATTATCCCCCATGACCTTGGTGATGGTGTAAGGCCCATAACGAAGTGGGTGAAGCTTCTGATGGGGTCCTGTAAGGCGTTCTTTCTGCAAGTGAAACCAAAATTTGTCGCTCACCTGAAACATATGTGGGACCCGATGTTGATCATAGCGCTGCTTGTACTTGTCATTGGACTTATGTAGGATATCCTAAACCTGTTGTAAGATGTGCTAGATCCACTCAATGAAATTGGTGGCTTTGTCAACTTCAGTTGGAGCAGGAGATGAGTCGGTCGAGGTGACCGCAAGGGGAAGTGCAACATCTATGTGACCCAATGGTTGGAATCCCAACCACACCTGAAAGGTGTTGTGGCCGGTTGAGCTATGCAGGGATCAGTTGTAGCTATGTTGGACATAGGGAAGGATCTCATCCCATGTGAGAGGGTGCTTTGAATTATACATGTGAAGGATATGTGCAATCATTCTATTGACGACCTCACTTTGGACATCTTTCTGGGGGTGGAAGGCCGTGGATTTGGTGATCTTGGTGTCCAACAGTGACCAGAGGCTCGACCAGAATGTGCTGAGAAATTGACTGTCCCGATCTGAGACAATGGTTTTTGGGATTCCAAAATGTACCCAGACTCGTTCAAAGAAGATCTTAGCAGTGGGACCTGCTATGATGTTTTTCTTGTAGGCAACCATAATCGCCATCTTACAAAAGCGATCAACAACCACAAAAACACAGTCATTTCTCCGCTTGGTGTACGGGAGGCCCGACGTGTAGTCCATTGATATGGATTCCCATGGTCTGTAAGGAGTAGGAAGAGGGATGTACATACCCTGTTTCTTAGTGGTCGGTTTGGAAATAGTGCAGGCAGTGCAGGACTTGATATACGTGCTGACCTCCTGTCGAAGTTTTAGCCAGTAGAAATGTTTCTGTAGAATCACCATTGTCTTTTCGATGCCAAAGTACCCTGCCACCCAACTGTAGTGGGCTTCCCAAATTAGCTTCACTCGCTCACTTGATGGAACACAGATATGGCCCAGACAACACAACAACCCATCCTGAAGATGNGACTAGCAGTCTGCTGAGGAAATCAATGACGCGATTGGTGCTTCCTGTTTTATAATTGATGTTGAGGTGGAATTGCTGCAAGTATGTGGACCACTTTTGATGGCGATCATTCTGCAATTTTCCTTATGTCTTCATGAACTACAGTGGCTTATGATCAGTGTGGATGACTGTCTCCTTCCCAAGAATGTAATGTCTCCACTAGCAGCAGGCTTGCACAATGGAGTACATTTATTTGTCGTAAGTAGGGTACTTACGGAAAACATATGATAGTGTCTCACTATGATAGGTCATGGGGTGGCCGTGTCGAGTGAGAACAACACCCACCACATAGTCTGAAGCATCCGTCTCGCTCTCAAATGGATGATGTAGCTCTGGTAGTGAAAGTACTGGGGTTGAGAATAAGCGTTGCTTCAAACCGTCAAACGCTTGTTGTTGGGACTGACCCCACACAAATTTTGCCTTACCACCACCCCTGGTAATTTGGCTAAGAGCCCATGAAATATGGGAGAATCCCAACATGAACTTGCGGCATAAATTGGCAAGGCCCAAGAAGCTCCAAAGCTGAGTGATTGTGGTTGGGGCTAGCCAGTCACGAATGACTTGGATCTTGGCTGGATCCACATGTACACCATGTTGATCAATTATGTAGCCCAGGTAATGGACCTTGTCCATGCCGAAGGAGAATTTTTTCAAGTTGGCATACAGTTTGTGTTGCCGCACGGTGTGCAGAACCTGCTGAATATGTTGCAAGTGTTCGTCCCAAGTCTTTCTATAAATGAGAATGTCATCCAGATACACCACTACAAAAGTATTACTGAATGGCCATAGGATATCATCCATCATCCTCATGAAAGTGGTTGGAGCATTTGTCAAACCAAAGGGCATGACCAACCATTCAAAAAGGCCTTCCTTTGAATTGGAGGCAGTTTTTCATACATTTGTCTCTTCTATTGGGACCTGGTGGTAGCCAGACTTCAAATCAATCTTACTGAAGTATTTGGCCCCCGTTAGTTGATCAAGGAGGTTGTCGATTCAAGGAATTAGGTACCAGTTTCTAACTGTGATTTTATTTAGAGCCCGGTAATCAATGCAGAGTCGTCAGGTTCCATCTTTCTTATGTACTAGCACGATTGGGCTCCCGCAAGGTGATGAGCTAGGATGGATGTGCCCCTTGTGGAGAAATTCTTGGATATGTCACTTGATCTCCTCATTCTCTAACAAATAGCAATGATAGACTGGCCCATTAGGCAGTGGTGCACCAGGGGTCAGATCGATGGGGTGTTTGACCTGGCAGTGCATAGGGGTAGGTGAGGAGAATATATCTGAGTATTCTTCCACGACCTTATCTACTTGCTTCTGCTGTGTGGAGAGGTCGGTCATAGAGATCTTGGATGTGGCTATGATCTTTCTCTTATTCTGAGAGAGAATCATGAAGAAGACAAGCTTCCCCATCTGAGACATGACCTTCCTACATTTCTTAGTAGAGATAAATAAAATAGCATTAGGTGGGACTGCCTTAGGTATACTGTACAATTTCCTATTCAAAGTAATAATAACACTACAAGGCCTAGACTCATATACAACATGACGTTTCCATAAATAAGGTTGGCCCAGAAGAAAATCACAAACTTTGAGAGGAGCAACATCAAAAATACCTCATCTTTGAAGGGCTTGATGTCGTACGACAGTCGACACTGTTGGCTGACGCAGAGATCGCTTCCTTGGTGGAGCCACCCAATGGTGTAGGGTTGTGGGTGCGATGTTGTCGGTAAGGCCAACTGCTTGATGACCTCTACTGAGATGAGGTTCTTCTAGCTACCACTATCCACGATGAAGTGAAACGAGGTGCCTTTTACCCACATCTGTGAATGGAAGAGGCATTCTCCTTCTTCTGGTTCATCTGGTTCACCAGGCTGGATCTTGGTGGTAGCAACAATGACACTGGGTTCTACGTCAATGATCCATATTCCCCTTTTTGGTTCTGGCTCAGACTCTGAACCCACATATGATTCAAAGGCTTTCACTTCAGCCACCAGTGACTGCTTTGAGCGGCATTCAACAATGTTATGCCAAGGGATTTTATGGAAGTCGCACCACTTCCTGGTATCTTTCTTTGTCTTTCTGATGTCCTTCTTTGCTTGCGGCTTGGACTAGTTGTCCTAATACTGTCCATATTTTCTTTGTCCTTTGTTCTATGGTTTGGGGTTGCCCTTTCCTGGCTTTTGTTGTGAGGGGTTCCCAGGCCCAAATTTTCACGTCTTTTGTTTGAGCTTCTTCTCAATTTTGATGGCATATCGGTAGGCCGCGCCCAAGGATGAGATGTCCAAAAATTCCATTTTGGTATGGATGTATATATGCAGAGCACCACGATACTTGAGCACCAGATGTCACTCCAAATATTTGATACCCAACTTGGTGTTCAAGGTATGAAAGATATAAGTCACTCTGAATATTTGATACCCAACTTGGTGTGGTCCATTGGGTATATAAGTCGTCATAACTTCCGACATGGTAGTATTGTTCCTTAATAGCATTCCTAAAGGAATCCTAGGTGGTCGTGACTATAAATGATGAGGGTTCCTCTATTTCCTTTTGCTCATAGAAAGTTTCCCACCAATCTTTGACATGGGGAATGACTTTGAGGAGCGCAAAAGTAATATTTTCTCTATTCGAAAAGTTATGGATAGAAAAATACCCTTCTAGTAGATTCAACCACTTGTCTACAACATCTGTGTCTATCTGACCTTCAAATATAGGAATATCAAAGTTTATTTGTACCTTGAAGGGGGTGGTGCCTCCGTTCGAAGAAGATGCATTGCCTGTTGGTAGCCACCGAAGGAATTGCGCAAAACTATCCATCATCTTGTTCCTTTGTTGTGTGAGGGATTATTCAATAAACAATTTGAAAGGATCTCTTGTACCATCATCTTTATTTTCTCCTGCCATGAGAGGTCGCTTGGGTGTGCGAGAGATTTTGTCCTCAAGAGAAACAAGCTCGAGACCCAACTCTTTGTACTCCGACCTCGTTGGGGACATGCATTAAGACAACAAGGAGAAGACTGCTCTGATACCATTGATCCAAATTTTATGAGCAGAATGAAATGAATACAGATTATTGATAGGTGCT
>JASDQU011443282.1:0-23328 GCA_032191745.1 Picea mariana | reverse complement strand
GCATCTGCTAATACGGCACATTAAATGCTTAAGACGGCTTCTCGACCGCCAAAAGACCTTCGCCCGAGATGATTTGACATCCAAAACAGGGTCGGTCCTGCAGAAGCGGCGAATTAATGGCTTAAACAAACCCTAAGCTAGCCTGTGTCTACACCGGGAACTAGTTTCATGACCGCCTCGAAATGGCTATAAAAAGCAGTGCAGGCTCATTGTTTCAGCAGGGAATTCATAGTAGAGTTACGCTGCTTAGTTTTTTCCAAGCCCAGTCTTGGATCACCAGTTCATCAGTTGTGCAGTACAGAGTTCTCTCACCATCCATTCCATTCCTGCTTTGTTCAGGTTGTAAGGGAAGCATTCAGTTGATGATTCCTGAAGGACCTTCCGCTGGAGGGAGGAGGAACCATTGTCCCCTTCTACAGCGTGTGCTTTGGTTTTTATGTTAATAGATCAAGCCTTGAAACCACTGGGAACTCCCTTGTCTGATGTTTGAAATCTTGTTTATGGCTGTAAATGTTATTTGTTTTTCTGTTCTTAGGTAGATTCTATTTCGTTTTGTTTTCTATTCACTGTTAACCCATTTTGATCCACAACAAACCTGTTCTGCCTTGCTGAGCCCAACAGGGCATGCTATTGCTCCCATTATTGCTCACCTGGTGACGATTCGAGCACGAACACTTACTTCAAGAGGAATAAATGGTGGAACTAAGAAATTCAAGCCTTGAACCATGGAATTACCATATTTCTCTTCTTGTTCAATCATTTTTCTTCTACTTCTCATTACATGGCCCTCAAACTTTTTTATGCTCGTAGGTTCCATCCTCAGTGCCTCCATTCTCTAGTTGATCTTTCTACACATCCTAAGTATTTGGGGTCCTTTCCTAAAAAATGGATTCCATATCGAGCCTTTTGAAATAGTTCAAACTTTGCCTCCAGAATGTGAGTTATGTGGCGGGTGGCCTTATTCTCCAGTTTTTGTTGATCTATGGCCTACACCACCATAGATATATTCATCCAATAAAACTCTACAAGGTGGAATTATTTGGTATCCCTGGTCCTTGTTTGACTTGGAGTCTACCACCCAGTCTTTTTCTGTGAGGAGAATGTCTTCCTACATAGTAACCTTTCTTCTCTTAAGGACTGATTCTTGCAGATTGGCCATGACTCTTTTCTATGTTGTTATTCATAGGTGGTGGAACCAATTTATATATTCCCTTTACACCCTCTCTTCTCTATTACTAGTCTTGGGAGTAACCTTGGGCAGTTACTTCCCCTCCCCTATTTTTCACTTAGGAAGACTACCCGATGTAGAGTTGGCCTTGCTATATAAAAGAACGTTGCACCGCCTTAATTCCATAGAATTTTTTTGAGACCAAATAGCTATCCTTAGTTCACTCAATGAAGGAAAAGAGAGAATGATATTGTTGTATTTTGTTAGTGAGGGTTCGCAGCTAGTGGCACTCCACACAACATAGAAGGATCGGCCTAAGGTGGATATGCACCCTCGGGACCTCTGTGACCTTACCATTCTCAAACAAGTTAAATCTTGAGAGAGGTCACCTAAAGCACTAGATAAGCTCAGATGAGGGACCTTGGTGGATCTATGTGAGCTTTCCCACCCCCTCTTAAAGAGAGGTATCCCTGACCATAGAAACAAGTTACTCTATGTCTTCCACTTTCTCCCATAATTACCTAATTTGATATAATTCGTCCGATCCCTAAACCAATCATGTATGTTCATAATGACACCTGAAGTGGTTAAGTATGTCAAGGTCATCATCCCACCTAAAACCTTTAATGGGATCGCCATAGGATCTTGATGTCAAAGTTTAATTTTAGTAGAAGTCTTCTCCCGATGATAATTGTCTACCTTTCCAATTTCAAGTCATTTTTACTAGTTCCCTACCATTTGTATCGGATATTGTCTAACCACTTGGAGGGGCTACATGTATCATGTTGATGTGTGGGTCTCTCACAAACCCACTACAAATTCTCTAGTTTCCACCTTTGTCTCCCCATGTGGGATAGGATTGTCTAGACAATTTAAATGTATTATTTTTTCTTGGAGTTCTCCCAGGTGCACTTCCTCCCAACACATACGGGTCTCTTGATGGGTTTATCCCACTGCCATGTTTTCTAGGAAATATTCCACCGAGTTGGTATTTCTTTTGAAATGACTATGGATTATGGATGAGGTTCCCCAGATGGCTAGAGCCACCTTAGAAATGCTAAAATATACCCTCCAATTCATCTAAACTCATTATGGATTCTTAATGTTCATGATTTTGTGATGTGTTGAGCTGAGGATTTGGGATTCTGATTCCACTATGAGCATTGTGTACCTAAAGTGTGATGCCATTTCCAAACCTAAGAGAATACCTACAAGTGTAGCACCATTTATTTTGTTATGTCTAAGTCTGGTGTGAAAAAATATTATGATTTGTCTGACTAAATCTTGGAAGAGCCCTCTGGCCCCCACTGGGCCTGGATTTCCCTTTGAAGCCTCGTCGAATTTTAGTTTCAGGAATCCCAAAGTAGGGGGCTCCCATTTCTCCCTTATCCACTATTTTTTAGAGTGGGCCAATGATGGTTGGATTGGGATCTAACTTCAATGGATGTTCTAGTTTTTAAATATATCACTTTCAACATTGGTTGGGGACAATTCTTATGGATGTTAGGGGACCGCGACTATAGTATCTAGAATGTTAGTGTGAATTCCTTTCCAAATCTTGTCTAGATGGATATTCTACTGGTTAAAAATATTTTTATTCTGTACCTTCCATAGGTTCCATAATAAAAATCCCGAAACAAAGACCACTCTCTCTTGAGAATTTGATTGTAGTAAGGATCCACTCTCCACTCTATGGTTTTGATTATGTCTTGTCTATTTATATCTATAATTCTAAATAAAACTACTCCCTGATCCCAGAGATTTGAGGAAACTCTGTAGGAACTGAGGATATGGTTCATAGTTTCCCCCTCCTAGTAGAAAAATAGGCATGTATATGGCCCTTCAAAGCCTCTCTTAGTAAGATGATCCTAGGTTAAATCCTTTTTTTTACCACAAACGATAAAAGGTGGCACTTTTAGGCCATTGGTTTGAGTCTCAAATTTTATCCCAAACTTGCAATTTGATTGTGTTAAAGATCCCCATGGCCTCCCTATATGCCTCTTTAATTCTAAAATTCTCATCATGCTTTTTTCCCCAATGTAGGATATATTTTCCCTTTCTCATAGGGGGAAGGAGACTTCTGAGAATGGATTCCATGTTCTAGCAAAAAGACCTCATCCCATTCAATTGGCCATTATGCACTATTTTTCTAGGATCTCTCTATCTCATTCATCGATTGTTGTGTCTCATCCCAGTAGTGAAAGTCCTTCCTCCACTTATTCCTACCATTGTTTTCTGAATTTGGTGGAGGGTTTCATTGATATTGAGCTTTGGCAACTTTTCCCATGTATCTTCCTAGAAAATGGTAGGATGACCATTATGAATTTCTTAGAATATTTTATTTTGTATGAGGTCACAATTTCTCCATGCGTATTTCCATATCAATGAGCTTGGTTGAGTCCCATATAATATTATCCATTCCTCTGTGGTGTTGTCCCTGGCATATTTACCCTACCCAATTTTCGCCCAAGGTGCTTTGGGGTTTTTGATTCACCTCCAAAAAAAAAATTCCTTTAGCACCTGACCCATTTTGAGGGGGTCTTTGAGACCCAGGTCCCCTTGGGAATTTGGTACACATAGTTTTTCCCAGGCCATAAGAGTCCATTTATTTTATCTTTTGGTTCCTCCCCATAGGAAATTCCTATGAATTTATCAGAGGTTCTACAGGATGTTAGCAGGATTTGTAATAACATAGAAAATGTAAATATGCATTTCCCTTAAAACATATTTTATCATGAGAATTATCCGTGGTAGAGTTAGGAACTTATTTGTACAACAATTTGATACTTCTTCAATTTTGGTAAGGAGATCTTACCAACCAAGGTTTCAAAGATCCTTATCAATAAGAGGAGCACCTAGATACTTAGAGGGAAGGGAGGCCCTTTGAAAACCAATAATTTGGGAAATATAGTGTTGGATTATGATGGGTGTATTAAAAAAGAAGACTTTGGATTTATCCAGGTTGAGATGCATGCCTGAGGATGTCATGAAGATATTGAGAATTCTCTTGAGAGATTTAACTTCTTTCACTATGGGTCTACCCACAAGCAAGGTGTCATCCACAAATTGAATATGGGAAAGAGGAGTGGTCTAGGGATTAATGCATATGCTTTTGATAGACCCCTCGGAGAGGGATTTTTTCAAAAAATGCCCCAACCCTTCTGCGAGAATAATAAAAAGGTATAGATATAGAGGGTCTCTTTGTCTTATCCCTCTTTAAGGATTTGAAGGTAGGAGAGGGTGATGCATTGAAAAGGATGGAGAAGAAAGTTGAGGATGTCAGGCTAAGGATCCAAGAAATCCAAGAGGACTCAAAACCAAAGGCCCCCAATTTTTTTTTCAAAAAATTCAAATTTATTTGATCATAAGCTTTGGCAAGGTCAAGTTTTATTATCATTATGTATTTTCTACTAGTTTTGAGCGAGCGGGCATCTTCATGGGCCACGATTATCCCATCCAGAATTTGACAATATTCCAAAAAACCTCCTTGCTAAGGAGAAATGATTTCTTTAAGGATAGGATTGAGTTTGTTTGCTAAGACTTTAGTGATAATTTTGTAAATTACATTGCATAAATAAATAGGATGAAACTTATATGAAAAATTGTATTCCCTTTATTTTGGAATCATGGTTAGGAAGGTGGTGTTGAAAGCCTACATAACTGATCTAGAGGTTTTGAATTCTTCAACGACTTCCCAGAAGTATTTTCCTATAATGTTCCAACATGTTTGAAATTATTCCACTGTCAAACCATCCAAACACGACGCCTTCCCTTGTGGAATTTCTTTGAAAGTCTCTTCGAACTCCTCTATGGTCGTGCTTTGCATTAGTCAATGGTTATGGGACAAAGATACTAATTTTGTGATTTTCCACTTGATCTCATTCATGGCCTCCCTCCTATCCACATCTATTTTTGAAAGCAAGTTGTTGTAGTAGCTTATCAAATTATTTTTAATGTCCTCGTGTCTTTCCAGAGTATCCCCTCCTTCCATCTAAAGAGAATATATCCTATTTTGGTTATTTCTCTTGAGTAAATAATTATGGAAAAATTTAGTATTCTTATCCCCCTCCTATATCCAGTGGATCTGGGATTTCTAGAGAATCAATATCTCCTCTTGAATCTCTCTCTCATTAAGCTCCAGGTGAACATGGGTTTCTTTACTCTATATCTTCAGGGAGTGTCCATATTGGATTATTTGTTCTTGAATTCTCTCCATATTTGCTTCTAGATTTGTTTTTTCCTTTTGGATATTCCCAAAAACCTCTTTATTCCATTTATTGAGGAAAGTTTTGATTTGCTTCAATATTTGTTGGAATTGATACATATTTTTACCATGAAGAACTGAGTTCTCCGACTACCATTTTGTGATCCTCCATATCAAATATATGTGAAAAGTCCAAACGTTTTCAAATATGAAGGTCTTAGGGAAGGGAACTATACAACTGTACCATATAAGAGAGATGGGACAATGATCTGCACCATAGAAGGGTCAAATGTCAACAAAGATGGCATGTCTCAATTGATATAAATCTTCCAACACCATGAATATATCCAATCATTATTCCATATGATGTTTCCCTCCTCTCCTATTACTCCAAGTAGATCTTCCCTCTATCGGAGGGATATCAATGAGACATAGTTCATCTACAAGTTCCTTGAAGGAATGGTTCTTTGTATCCAACCTACATAGGCCTCCTTCTTGTCTTCCAAAGATGTTGTTATATTGAATTTAGCTCCTAAGATCCACTTCTAATCTTTTAGCAGTTGGCCTACATTGGAGATATCACTTAGGAAGTCCCATTTAGATGTAGACATCATGGGACCATAAGCATTGGACACATAGCCTTGATCTTCCAATCCTAATTTAGTATATGATATCATGCTTATTCTATTTTACTAGGACACCAATTCCATCTTAACATTAACTGGGTTCCATAGGACGGAAATCCCCCTTAAGGCCCTTTCATCTTTGATACATACCACTTCACATTGTTTCCATATTCTTTTTGAAATTTTATTCATATTGTTGTTATCACACTTAGTTTCTTGTAACATTACTATATATTATTTTTCTTGATCTATTTTTTCCCTTAGAATTATGTGTTTAGATGAGGAATTTAGTCCCCTCGTATTCCAAAAAAAGATCCTCATAATTAACATTTGGTTTGGGGTAAGAAGTAATTTTTAGGTAGTCCCACTACCTGAACCGAGTTGATAAGAAGTGCCCCTATTTTTTCTAAGACCTATTTATGTGGCTTTTGTCCCTTCTTCTTTTCCTCACCCCTTGTTTCTTTTTGTTCTTCATTGGATTCGACTTGATTCCCAAGTTTCCTGAGGTTCAGGTCATATTTTCCTGGGTTAATCCCTTGTTATTTCCTTTGAGTAAGTCCCTTTGAAGCTTATGTAGTTGTCCCACTTGCATATTATTAACCTCCTTCTCTTCATTTATGACTATCAGACCCTTGATATAAACTTCCATGTATTCAAGATATGAGAGTTGCATGACGTCTTCCTTCTCCGTCTCTTTTTGAGAATCTTCATTTTCCTTTAGATCTTGCATATTAATTTCAATGGATATCGTCGGTGGGCTTATTGTGCTTTGATCCATGCGACGTTATTTTTCGATCTCTTATTTATTTACTTTTGTTACTTTCCCTACCTCATTTTCTTTCTCTTATTTTTTATTCTCTCCCTCGATGTTAACCTATATATGGTCTTTTAATACCAAGATCTGGAAACTCTTTGAGTCCTTCCTTAAGGTTTCTCCAGTGGGCTTACTTCCTTTTCGACCAACTTTTCTTTTGTTGGGTATATTAACGAAACCTTCCGGGTCCACCTCTTATAGTTTACCCTTATCAATGGTATGTGTTGTGTTTTGTGAGAAATCTCTGAACAAGTGTTTATGTTCATGGAACTTCCTACATATAAATGGAATGTGCTGATAAAATATGGTCTGAAACCATTCTTAGTACTAGAATGAAATGACTATTCATTCTAGTAGGGCTCCTACCACATTCATATACACAGAAATTCTTGCATAAGAAGTATAGCTTGTCATTTTTGTGATCTCGGAAATTTTGACAAAAGAACCCATAGTATTTCCTATCCCTTCTAGTGTTTCCAAATTCCATAATTATTAGGTTTGGGAATATAATATGATCCATACTCGATCTGTATTTTATTCTTCTTTCTCCAGAGAAAATTGTTACATCCAATACCTTAGGTGGAGCCTCACTGAATTAAAACAATAGGGTCCCTCATCAAATACTTTATTCCTGTCTTTAGAGCAAGAGAATATTATAGTAAAAGAACCTTTAGACCCCAACTTAAATTTCAATTCCCCTTTGACTTTCCATATTGATTTTATCCAAACCATCAGTGCTTTTTCTGAGGGCCAAATTCCCATTAATTTCTCAATAAGCACGTGGTCCTTCATGTACTGAATGTAGTTCCCAATCAATGGATATGTGACCTTGTACCTGAGGTTATCCAAAGTTTTATCCAGACAACCATTTTTTAGTATCTTGTCAAGTTTGTTGCTCCTTCCTATTGTAGTTGCAGGTTGGTCATATCTAGGCAGGCTACTATCTATCGCCGCCGCTATGACATCTCCTAGTAGCTTACTAGTCCCACCTACCACTGCCTCCTTTAACTATTTATTTTTATCTTTCTCCTCAATTGCTTCAACTACCAAATCCAAATCTCCTACCTCCATTGCTAACCTACCACTCATAACTATAAGCTTGAACTCCTAGAAACCCCTCATCTTGTACCAAAGAGATGAAGAAAAAAAACTATCTCCCTAACCTGAACCTCTCACCATCAGAGCCCCGATCCATTGGTCCTTTTTAAAATCCATTTATTTTATCCATTTGTAGAGGGTTTGGATTCCCCCCCTTAAACTTGTTTAATTGGGACCTAATATAGAAAATTTTCTTTTTATGATTTTGTTCTTTATCCTAATATTTTTTTTCTTCCGTCCAATCTCATTATGTACATGTCAATGTTTCATTTTTCCATTTTCATGGATTCTAAAATTCCCGAAGATTCTTACTAAATTATTGAGGTTTAGTAAACTGATAATCATCTTTGGGCAGTTCATCATAAGTTTCCTCCATTACTACAACATTAGTGTTTTGAACTTGGGGGGAGGGGGCCAGGCCTGGGAAATTGATCATCAATATTTTTATTTCTTTTAGAACACCCTCTGAAACCATATGAAGCTACTTTATGATCCTGATAATATTTCCTAGGCTTTTGTTCATCATTTCTCCTTAATTGAATTATCTCATTTTGCATGTGTTTGACTTTTCTATTGAGTTGATCAATTTCAACATCTTGTCATGCATGTGGAACAAAATTTAGTGGAGGAATGTTTCTTACATTTGGGGTTTTCCCTTGGAAAATGTCTCTTCCTACCCCTCTATACTCCATAGTTCAATTTGGAATTGTTATTCTTTGATTTGTCAAAGAAAGATGAGTCACCACTTGCCATTGTACTCATCCCAATATAATGTATCGATCGACATTACTCTCCAACATGTATTCTTCCATTTCTTGTTCCTTACTCATGGATTCATCCAATGCATCGATTTGTGCATACTTAATTGCATACTTGACATTTGTGGGAATAACATTATTATAACATCCAAGAATGATAGGATCATTGGGATGTTTTCCTTCTAGAATCCGTTGCAATGTTCTAAAAAGTATAGATTAAAGTCTTGTATTTTTTCATTTTTCTCCAAATGAATTTGTGTGAAGTAAGAATATTATGGTATTCCATAGGCTGGGCATATATATTCATGAATGCATACTCAATATGATAAAAAAAAGTGATTGAATATGTGATAAGGGACAAATACCAATCATATGTGGGACCAATCAATGTTTGTAGAAATATTTTAACCATAAGATCATCATGTGGTACCAAATGAATATCACAAATTTTCAAAAACTGGGCCATGTTCTTATTTGGATTCATAACACCATCACCACATAATATTAGCAAGAAACTAGCTGGAAGATTTGGTAAATGATGTTACTCTCCTTGTAAATCCAAAGGACTTATTATTTGTCTTTGTCTTTGGTTTCTTTGTCTTTTATTTATTCTTTCTTCATTTCATCCTTCATCATTAATTATTTCTTCATTTATTATTTCATTATCATTGTCTTCATGATCTTTAATTCTTCCTTCAATAGGAAAAAATGGTGGAACTAATAAAGTCAAGCCTTGAACCATGGAATTACCATATTGCTCTTCTTTTTCAATAATTTTTATTCTACTTCTCGTTACATGGCCCTCGAACATTTTTGAGGTGGCTAGATTAAGAATCATTTTATTGGAGTCACCTTTCAAAATTTTAATGAAACTAAAGTTCTTGATGAGCTATAACTTTCCAAGAACATTCAAGATATTCTCGACTTGATGTTGTATTCAAGACCAAATCACACAATTGATTCAAAATTCTTCTTTGGCCATCCAATCCAATGGGAACATGAGGTCAAAATGGGTTTGGATCTGTCATTAATAAAGATATACAAAATACTTATGGTCTATGAAACCAAATGTTGGTATTTGATTATTATTACTCATCCTCAATGGAGTGACCAAAAATGTTGATCTCTTTTTTTATGAACAACAACAGTAAACCTCATAGGTTATTCTTACAATATTTTTTAAGAACCCCTATTTTTTTTTTATAGAGGTGGTAGTCCACTTTCCACTTAGATTTCAAATCCACTTACTCAAAATAACATATTTAAGCATTCATATCATCAACACTTGAGATTAGGCCAGGTGGTAAAACATATAACTAAATTGGGTTGGTAAACCATAGATGAATAATGACTTAATCTGAAATATATAGAATAAATACATCCATTCCATCAAATCCATTCATTGGGTAAAGGGAAATTATTCGAAGCAAGTTATATAAGGAAAAAAATATTTAAAGGTCCAAAGCAGAGAGATTTAAATTATTTCAAACATTTAACATCAGAAGTATTAAATGGAAACACATACTTCATATACCATTCTTTAATGAAATTTAGAAATCACAGAAGTCATGAGCTCCACAAATAGCTCTCTGTGAGATTTTTTAAAATAATATTACAAATTGGTTTCCCAAGTTCAAATAAAATGTGTGCACAAATAGCACAACCTAATATCTATGATAATTAAATGATAAAAGGAAATGCATTCATCCTAGTGGACTGGGATGGGGCTCCCATGGACCATATAGTAGAAGCGATAACCTAAAAGAAGAGAGAAAAAAAAGCATGTATCAACTTTATAGGTAAACAATAAACAAATAAATATGGATGATCACAAATTGAGATGAAAGAAAGGAAAATACTTCAAAATAGGTGTACTCAAAAATATGAAAATAGAGATTGAATGATGGATTCCCTCCCTAGGTATCGTTTGAAAGATATTCATAAATAGTTGGAACTTGACCCTTTCTAGTGTAACTTCTTCTTCATATTTATTTAGGATTAGATATTTCATTTAACGAACTCTAGAGAGAATTTTTTTTATCATTTATTTTAATGATGGAACTGTTATTTCTTGTTTTATCCATAGTGAAAATATCTCATCTTTTATGGCTTTGAATTTGGAGAATAACTCTTGTATTGATGTTATATGATGTTCATTATCATTAACAAAGTTAACTAACCATTATTTTATTTCTTCTTCTGGGAAATTAGTGAGGTTTTCAAACTCACAACCCCATGAAATCTAGAGTATGTTTAACTCAGATTCTAATTGCTCCTTGGTTAACAATGTTGACTCTCTAATAAATGGTGGGCCCTCAAATTACTTAAAAATTTCAATTAATTTATAAAATGAATCACTTCTTTTTTCCTCAATATTTTTGCAAATTGAAATTATCTCCCACAAGACCTCTATTCTTACGAACCAACTAGCTTTTATTTGTTTGAGTCTATTTTTCAGGGTAGATCCTTTTGCTTCTTGGTAAATTCATTCATGCTTGATAATGATGATATAAACATACTCAGAGCATTTTTTGTAAAAATAATCATCATTGTTGACAAAAAAATTACCCCTTGGAGCTAATCCTTCAAACACATTACAATACACTATAGAAAATACCAAATATGAGGTCATGAAAAACCTCTTGGTATTCATGTAATTTGACAAATGATAAGACATTCCATTCAAAATAATTTCTTCCATGTCAAATATTTCTTTCATGTGAACGCAAAAGTGTAGCACATATATAGCATACCTAGGAATGAAGGACAAATAGTCTTGTCCCAACAATTGTGAGAAGATCCAAGAAAAATCCTAGTGTGGATCAGACAACAAGTATATATCAATGTGGGTGGTATCAGCTGGCATTTCCGAAGATGATGCAAGGAATTCCTTCAACAAATTCACTATGCCACCTTGCACATCTAGAAAGTAATCGACCTTTGGAATCCTCAGAGCTTTATTTGGAGTGGGGAGTCCCAATATTTTCCTGAATTCCTTCATAGTCCAAAGAAAAAGATTCATCCCTTCAATAATAACTTGAATCATTCTATGCTTGGAGTCGAATCTACTCATTCACAAAGAAACTAATTCTTTGAAAATAAAATGTTGATGCATGCAACCATCCTTGGCTATACCAGTTGTCCAAATTTTACTAGAAAGTTTTTTCTAAGGAGTCAGGTTGGAATCCCACTAATATGAAATCGACCAGTGAAAATCCATTTTCTAGAAAGCGAGGGAGTTGATAGTGTTATTGCATAGGATGTAGGTTTTGCAAAGCCCGACCCAACCACCAAATGGAGAAAACTAAGAGAGAACCTACCCATTGTCACCTTAGGCATGTGTTCCCATCACTTTAGAGGTGAAGTGGTCACCTCAAGGGGGGAATCTCAGTGACCCTAGGAGGGGTTGAGATGGAAAGTGTGATGTATGAATAGATTCCCCTAAATCTCAAGTTTATATATGTAAAAGGAGACTTGGTAATGAGCCTTGAGGGTTGTTTGAGGTTTCCAAAGTCTTGAGTGACCTGCAAAGAGATAGTACCTTTCTAAGACACAAAGAAAACCAAGTACACAATGCAATATATCAAGTGGAAAAGCAAGTTAATCTTGTTTTCCCTAAAATAAGCAATAAGCAGTCATATACATGAGCAATAAATTATTAAATGAGGATGCTATATAAGATGCCAAAAGTCAATATAAATGTGAGAGATAAACTAGTTAGGAACTAGCAACATGTTGATGGGTCCTAAATCCCTTTAGTTCAACAGAACAAACCAAACCCGCCACTGAGGCCCAATTAGACTTTGCAGTTTTTAATAGTGGAATGGTTCTCCAGATCTTGTGATCCGACTAATTTAATTGATGGGATTTACATTTTCTTGCGAAGGCATCTCCTTCAGTTCAAAATTTCTCTTTCTGTATTTTCTCCTAGGTTGGACCAATATAATATGTAATCCGGTATAAACCAACTTGGCAATAAACAGGATTAAGTTTAACTACTGGAGAAGAGGCTGAGCTTGGGATAACTCGCTACTCAAGCATGCAGATGACAATTTTATACCACAGGCCTAGTACTAATACGTTAACCATGTGAGCATCCAATTACTGTATGAAATACTAATTATCAAAAAATAAAACACATATGAGATAGGATAATGGCAAGAAAATTAATTCACCTACTCTAATCATCCATCACATAATAACACAACGATTCATCTTCATCATTAAAGAAAAGAACTATAAAGCATTTCATCAGATAACTTAACAATATATTTAATATCTCTTACTTGTTACAACATCCATTCATGAGACAAGATAGGAAATAGTTCTTTTCCATGCCCAATCACCATGAATCCGGTGTCCCCTGGCATGTTTCCACTCACTGTCTACTCTGTTATAAATTTTGGATGTTCTGTGTGTGTTCTACTCATCAGCCAAGATTGTGCACTATTGGTAATTCTTCTTGCGAACCCAGTCTAATCAAATTTTCCTCTTTGGGCCCTTGTAAGGTTCCCCACGCATAAGACAAATACGTTGTTGCACCATGGGAACTCCTCAAAATACCATACATGGCATGTGAAGTAGCCGGAGCACCAGGATTGAGCCCCAAAACGCCTAGGATTCATTCTTATTCATAGTGAGCATTCCCAAGGCTTCCAAGGGAGACTCCGACCTATGAACGGAATCGATGGTATCGCCCTATGTGGAGGCTTAAGTGGAAGAAGTTACTTCGGGAGGATGAAGGTTGGAAGATATGCCTCCCCAACAACAGATACCCCAGGGAAGAGGAAGGCCAAGGAAGAATAACGAATCTTGTGAGAGCCAAATCTCGATCGAGTCATGTGAAAGAATAGCCGCTGAGGCATTACTTATGCATGATATCAGGCTAGAACCTGTCTAAAACACAAGTCAGGGAAGCAGGAGCAGAACGAGGAGGACAGATGCCTCAGGTTCTAACATTTGAGAGTTGACTCAGTAGTAAGAGCAGGCAAAACTCCCCATTGTTGAACTCTACCAAGAAAATAGAGAATTAAGATGGCAATTGGCGGAAAAGTCCTTTAAGGTGTCATCCTCACAAGGTCATGAAGGGAATGTAAAATGTCTCAAGAAACAACTTCAGGAAGTGCAAGATACAATCATGCACCTACACAAAGCACACAGAGTGCAAAAGAATAGAAAATGAAAACATCTCAGGGTGTGTGAAGAAGCTGGGGAGGAAGTCTGCATGTAGAAGAGCCATGAGTGATGAAATCCACTTTGTATTCTTAGACATGATTTTTTTTTTTGATATTTCTCCTTTTTTGTGAAAGTTTTCATGTTATTAATGTAAACTGGGTTGATTGGCTAAAAAGGTGTAGATAGTGTCTCTTGAATGTAATCTGAGCTTGATGGGGATCTAATATAAAGTCTTGAAATGGATGCATCATTTCTCCCTTTGCATGTGTATCTATTGTGTTCTTTGTCTAAATTTTCTTGTAAGTTATTCTCTAAATTATATTTAGTGGTTCTCCAAGTTACATTGTATTTTCATTGGTATCCTTCTGCGAAAAACCTTTGATGCCAATCGATTTCGTTGTACGGCTCTGACGTGGCACTACTGGATCGGGATTTGTGGTACTAAAGACCGGGGAGTTAGCTCATGGGCATTGGTTGGACTCAGAGCTTTGTTCAAGTCATGCATTCTAAGATGAAATTGGGACTATCGATGCCAAAAAGTTATCAAGAATCGACATTCAGAGATAAACCTATTGTGTAGTTTCTTTGTGGGTTATCGTCCTCGAAAACCCTTGATGTTGAAAAAGTTTCGGGGGTCGGTGATCGGTGATATCATTTCTTTCTTCGTCCAACGCTTACTCTTTTTCACCCTTTATTGATGCCGAAGGGAATCAATTTTCGGTGATATCCTTGCATGATTCTTGTCGTGAAAGAGCGACTTTCATTTGTCGATGCCGAAAAATTGGTGCTCGGAAACCCCAGTTCTCTTGAGTGATTCTCTTTGATCTGAACCTGTGAGCGATAAGTTTCCAATAATTTCTTGTTTATGTCACTCCTTCAAAAGGGTTAGTTATAGATCATTTTACTTGAGCGATTTGAAATTAAAGGTAAAGTTGAAGTCTTATAAGCTTGAATTCGAAGTGAATAAAAACTCTTTAGTTTTCCTTATGTGCGATAGTTCATGCTTGATTTTTACATCCTATGTGTGGAAATTCATGGAAAAACAACATAAGAACATAATACACATAATGGATAAGACACTTCACTTGATAACGAAGTTCACCCTTGCAGTGGGCCACCTCTCTGGATCGTGATCCAAAGCCTGACCGCTTTATTCTTCTCGATGTAATGATGTCTCTCCTTTACAAGTTATAAGGCCAAAGTCCCTCTTCGGTGACGACAACAAGAGATCGGAATGTGATCAGGAATGTATCAGTTTCACAAGTTCTACTCATGAGGCATCCATGATGTTGACATGGACATAATTCCCACATAATCAATACATAAAAAGATGAAGAATAAAATATGACCCCCATTAGCATGGATCCATCAAAATCCTTAGATATGTTGCTCAAATCCAATCATAAATATGCAGCCCATACAAAAGATATTGAAACCACGAGATTCATAACTGCTTAATTGGCCACTTTTCATGCAAGTGCCAAAATTTCTCTGTCACATATAACTGATTGATTTGATGTGAAAGAATATATAAAACAAATAGATAGAAGTAATAAGATGATCTTGTTGCCGCTTCTCTCTTCTCCTTCAGACCTATAACACGCATGCTATGATGCAACATTTAATGACAAAAAAACATAATAAAAAGCATGCTTACATTGGCTTCTCCAACACTTAGATTGCTTCTCTGAAGCTTTGCTGCAAAAACAGACCTCGTCATTGGATTCACATCATTGAATTACCCAAAAATGATTGTCAAATCATCTCCATCTGAGTCGAACACTTTCAGGCCCAAGAGACACCTCTGCCTCAGTTACCATGCCACTGCCTCTGCAATAAATGACTCATTCTGGAATTAACCTGCTGAATTTTTCCTCACATCAAAAAACTAACACCACCACTATGTTTGTGGCATCATTTTATCTAAAAATGACTGTCTCCATGCCTCGATACGAATCGAGCACTTCTGGACCCAAGAGGCACCCTCACCTCGATTTGCATGCCAAAATCTGTACACATCATACATATGTGCTTAGTTCTTTGTGCGCTGGTGTGTTCTACTCTATCCTAAACTCTACCCAGAAGCCTCCTTTTATACTAATTCTGAGCGATTATGCAATAATGAGGATGGTTGGCCAAGCGGTTAGCGGAGCTATGTTTAGGCATTGGTTGGCGGAGGTCCCGAGGTCAAATCCCATGGGACTCCCCATTTTGGAGAATGGTTAAAACTATTTTGTCACGTGCCCCCTGCTAAATTTGGCAGGCGGACATTAAATTGGCAGAATCAGCTAAATATAGTGGAACCGCCACTAAAATGGCAGATGGGCTGTTAAACTTAGCGAATATTTTGGTGGAAGGTTTGACAGAGGAAACATATAGAGGATATGATATATATAGTCGAACTTCCTCCATATTTGGCGGGGTTCCATAATATATATATATATATATATATATATATATTCTTTAATTTCATTCACAAAGGGTTATTGTGTATTTCAAGGGTGCCATGTGGAGCCTCCCTATTGGGCCATGTGGCATCCTCTGATTCGCCCACCTGTCTATGATGATGTCATGTTGGACACGTGGCACCTTTTGGGTGTGCCATGTAGGATGTACGGATGCCGAAGTCATCTTTATTGATGCTGACGTCAGTAGTACGGATGCTGACTCATCCCTACTGACTGGGCTAGGTTGACCTGAACTTTGACTGCTTATAACTTTTGATCTGTAACTTCTTTTGACAAGACGTTTGCACCGTTGGAAATATTGCGACGTGATCTTTGTGATCATGTCGTTTTAATAGAGTTTTGGGAACTCTAAATTTTTCCCTTTCTCTGCCTGTTGAGGCCATTCTAAGCCTCCTAGGATACTTGTGTGCATTCTGGAACACTTCTGAAACTTCCATCTGGATCACTCTTTCATTTTTAAATTCTTCCCTATGCTGAATCTTTGAGCGCATCGAGGAAAGGTTTTGACTGTCGATTCTTTATTTAAATGTTAGTCTTTTAAGTTATGAAATTTTAGATGTTCAATCAAACTTTAAGAGACTTAAATGAGAAACAAAATGATAAGTAAAGGCATTTTCATACTGAAGTCGAATTTAGACAGAACAAAAGATCAAGTGGTACCCAAAAAAGGAAATTTGACATAGACTTTTTTAGGGTGTGTTGAGAGCTCAGCACAACACTTTAGCAATAAAACTTATAATAGTGTGGTTGTAAAATAGAAATTCTACAAAAAAGGATAACAACCTTAATGGATGTAGAAAAACAAGCTAAACATCAACAAAGTTAACCCACAAAAGTTACTCTTAATTATCTCAAAAGGTGCGCTAGGGTTAGTAGTTTGTTAGAGAGAAGTTATAGCTAATTCCTAGGGTTAGTTTGTAGGTTTCATGGGTTAGAAGGTTATATTTTTTTGCATACCTAATGGTTGTAGGTTAGTTTTTTAATAGTATCATTTTTTAATGAGAGAAATAGGATGCCTCAATGAGGCAAGATAGCCTAAGGCTCAAAGAATAAAATCCAAGTGAGAAAACTTCAAGACCTTGACTTTTCACATTTATCAATGTAATATTTTGTTTGTCCAATGAAATGAGTATTGCCTTTGATTAATGGGTTAATGGGGTCACAAGAAATAAATCTAGACGTACTACCTCCTTGGGGGTATAAATCTTCTTATTCCCCAAGGCAAGTATCCTAGCTAGGGTTTAGGCTAAGGGGTGTATGCCCTTATACTTCCTTAGAAAACCCTTGCAAAAAATATTTCTATGAAAAATTATGGTGGATATAGGTAGGGTTGTATGCCATTATACTCCCTATTGTACCTTAATAAATAACCTTGAACTTTTAACCAAGAAAACAACAAAAAGTGTAGCCTTTACCAAATTCAAGTTGCAACAAGATAAATGCCAAGAAAAACCACCATAAAGAGATAGAAATGACCTCCACAAGCTAGTGCATCATCATCATGTATCCAATAACCAAAGAGAACACCATACCATAGAAAAAAAGAGAAAAATTCTTGAAGGTAGAGAAAGTTTCAGTCTATGGCCTCTCACAATGGGAGAGATATGTTATGAAAATGAGATTCAATGATCTTTATTTATAAAAAAACCATAAAATGGAGTTTGTCCACTTAGAAAGAGTAAAACATAAGATAAGGGGTAAAAAACCCTTATATTACCCCTTGCATCAAATAATAATATTTAAATTTCACTTTAACACAAAAGAAACCCTAAAAATAAGATGATGTCACCCTTTTCAGGGACGTTTTGATAACTTGAGCAAGTCGTTTGAGATGAAAATGTAGATCATTGGGGATCCTTGAGCCTCCTCATCATGTGCTATGGTCAATCCATGTCTCCTACCGTGAAAATATGCCAATTTTCCATGTGAAATCACTCCATCACCATCAAACCCCCTCAAGCATGATGTTAACCCTCAAAATATGATGTTTTGCCTCTCCTAGGCAAGTCATTTGGGTACTAGGGGATGGATAAGATCCTCCATGATGCCATGCAAGCCTCCAAAGGAATATATCTGTGATATGGTGTGAGGGCCTACAAAATCAAACCTGTGGGATCCTTTCCCCATGGAAGCCCAAGATAGGCTTGCTGTCCCAAAACTACCCACCAAGCAAGGTACTGAAAACCAAAAGGGTACGCCCTCCAAAGATCGCAAGTAAAAGATATCATGAAAAGTGTAAACCACATCTAGTAATCAAGGAACCTAAACATGTGCATCAAAACTACCTCATCAAATTCAACAAACTCTCAAAAAACCTATAGAATTGACCAAGTTTAAGTATGGGAGGGGTGTCATAAAATTCCTGTAGGGTATACCAAAGCCCTCAAGTAGGGGATGCTACCAAGAATGGCCTTTCAAGGTTATGTAATGGATGATGATGTGGAAGGGGATTAGACTTCATAGGTCAATGAGTTTCATGACATATAAGGCATCGTATTATCTCATTTATGGGTGCCTTTGTAGAGGGTGTGTGCCACCTTCATTTGCGATGCACTTTTTCCAATCCCATATTCTTTCCATTCTTTATTTCTTTCATGTTTTAAGGAACAAGTTGAAGGACACTATCCTAGATTGGTATCCAGATAACGACAATTTAATTCACAAATACCTTGTGGAAATGAGAAGGTTGGCTCATGATGAGACCCCCTTTCTCTCAGTTTTGTAACTGAGAGCCATTACCCTGTCTTGGTGACCAAATGATGGTAATGTCATATTGCTAAATACCCATGATCATGATAGGTTGGCTCATGATGAGACCTCCCATTCTCCAACTAACCCCTTAAGAATTCACTATCATTTATTTTTTTAGGTCCTCTTCTCTTATAGAGAATAATTTCATTGCTTTCTTGGGGATCCTTGGATGAAGCATCTGGAACATCTATATCTAGGATTTTATCTTTTTATCTAAAAACAATCCTTCTAGGCCTTCAGCCCCTTCTTCCCATGAAATGAGGTACATGCCCTTCTTGGGTCACTAAATTCAAAGGACCTAGAAGAGGGAAGTATGATGGGAATGTAATGAGCAGAAAATGGTATGTATGGTCGAGAATGGTATGATAATCCCTCAAGGGAACCCCAGTTTCAAACCTTCCCCAAATGTTGGCCACTTACTAGGAAATCGATGACACTCACCAAGGTGAAACAGGGTCAAAAGCATAATTTCCAAGCAGGAATTCTATAATCCAAAGTAACTTAAATACAACATTTTTAAATTCCTTAAATATTAGGGTGATTACCTGCCATAATACCTAACTTGTACCATATGGAGCAAGACCCATATTCCTTCTAGAAGCTATTTGGTGTGGTGGATGCACCGACAATGAACCAGAATGTGGTGATAGAGAAGGCTTTTGCATGTGCAAGTGGACACTGCTAGTCATGTGGTCTCTCGGCACTCCATATCTGTAACCTAAGGGCCTCGAGACATCATCTCCTTAGTTATCCCACAAAACAAGGTTAACAAATAATATCTCCATAGAAAGGTTCTATTTTTCTTCTAACTGTCATCTTTGCACGCTTTTCAATACACTATGAGATATGTGAAATTTATTAATATGAATTACGAAACTTAACTACTAAGAGGCTAAGGTCATTAATAGTTCTTAATGATACGTCCTTTCACTATGTACAATTTCCTTTGGAATGCATGCAAACTTTTAATAGTAATTATTCTTCATAAGAAAATGATCATTTGAAAACCATGACAATTAAGCTTCATTTACTCCTGACAATCATCTTTTCCTTGGGTATCGAGACATCATAAATGCACCATAAATTACCTCAAGAATGAAGATCATGAATGTTTTCCTAGTGAGAAATACACTAAGTATGGGAAATTTGGTGCATTAGGAAGGAATATATACAAGTTTTACGAAGGAGTGAGTCATGCAAGGAAATGGTTCATGTCTAGTTCTTTGCATGAGATGTAATTTGAAATTCACTAAGTATAGGTTATGCAGTGAAGAGGGGAGAGATAAGGTATTACAAGAAAAGGTGTTGCATAGAATCGTAAATATGGAGGGGAAGTGTTGTGGAGACTTGGTCATGTGTTGATTTCTCCATATGACACATGATTCAAAAATCAGTTAAGTATATGAAACTACAATAGAGAAGAGGAGAGTCATGCAGGAAGATTCAAATGCAGAGAAATTGGTTTTGTGGATAAAGGATCATATGTCAGTTTCTCTGCATAAAAAACATTCAAAAATAGACCAAGTGTCATCCCATGCAAGAAAAAGTGAATTACCAATGTGGAATGCAGAGAAATAGTAACCATGCAAAGTGTGGAGTAGCTTAATGCAAGGCTTCTTCACATGGTGCAAGTCATGAAAATGACTGAGTGTTGGAAGTGTGTGACTTTTTTTTATGAAGTAATGAAGAGATGTAGGACTTGTGTGGTATGTGGAGAATGATGGATTAGGATAGAAGGGGATATTTACCACATAGTAAAACATAACATGAAAAACAAGTTTGAGACATTAAAATGGATCAACAAGACAAAAGTTGGACTAGGCTCCCCCACCAAATTGCTTTTCAGATTCAACTAGTCTTGCATCGGATGAATATCTTTAGAACTGTTATTGATGAAGGGGCCTCCACTCGTATTATATCTATTTCATGTTGGATATCTATCGATTCCATAGATATTTTTTAGTATAGCAGTATGTTGAATTCATTTAGTGGCCAGACATTTAATCCTAATGGAATCATTGACACCTTTCTTATGGAGTTAGGTGGAAAGACTATCTCAATTGAAGTTGAGGTAGTCGAAACCCATTATATTATTATATGTTGCATGTCCATAGTTGATTCTACATGATTATGATTATTGTCTCCTCAGTATTTAAATTTCTTTGTTTTCCCCATCAAGGGAAGGTAGTAACTATCAGTTAGTTGGAATATTGCATGCCTCATTATAGGACTATTAGTGGTATGAAAATTCCATTCATAAATGGTTCCACGAGTGCTTAGTAGAGTGTAAGTGTGGGGATGTTTAAGGATTCACCACTCATGGGTACATTTACACTACCCTCACCACTCACTACTCAAACCACCACTCTAATATATATCATTTCTATGGGCACTTTTGAATCCCAGGGGTCTCTTGAGCCTTTAGTTGTGCCTAATCATTATGACATTGAATCATGTGGAGTTATCATGACAATTAGTGTAGTCAATATTTCCTATTAGGTGATCTAGTTGGAATCCACTGACACTCATCAGAGTCTCCAAAAAGATGTGGAATTCGATCAATATGCTTTTCCCACATGGGTTGTCACTCCTCCTCTCAGTTCACATGACTTTCTAGATATTGAGATGCCTTCAAATGAGGCCATTATCAAGGTCATGGATTCAGTTGATAGGCCACGGGAGGATATGCATCATCATCTATCATTTATTCCTAATTTGGAAAGCTTGGATGTTGAAATAAAAAAAAATGATTTAGGATAGGGGAAATTTTCTAAGTCGTCTAGTGAAATACTAGGGCTTGAACAATTTGATTCTTGGATTTCCTTTTTGGAAATTGCATCCAAATTATCCAATCTAAACCATACTAAATACGACCATCTCTTACCTTTTCCATGTCTTGATGGGAATCATCAAGGAGCTATGCTAGCTCATGAGACCGCTCACCGTGTTTTTCCTCATGTAGTTCCTAATATTGACATGTTTCTAGTTTTTTACCAGAATCATGAAGATTTAGGAATGTGGAAATTTGATTCTATTTGTCATGGTCTATGGTGTGCCATATGATGTATACAACAACCCATGAGTTCACTGATAATGATAGTGTTAGAACATCATGTTCTAATGGTTCATTGCACTTCTCTTGGAACCAATCAATCGAGTGGTCGACCTACATATGGAGACAATCGGTCGAGCGATCAAACTGATATCTACATCAATTAGTTGAGTAGTCAAAAAGCCTATTAGTTGGACATTGGACCATCATTTGAAGATAGTTGGTCGGTGAATCGACTATCTAAGAAATTGAATACGAGTTGGACACATGGATGGTTGGGTTGATCATCCTTTTTTCCAGGGATGATTTTAAGGATGGCAATTTATATTAAAATTTAAAAACATGGGCTAATATTACTTGTCCTTAATATGCAAAATGTAAAATGTTTGGTGATAATTTTGTAAAAATATTCCAATTTACAAGGATTTAATATAGTTTCTATAAATGTTTGACAATTTTTAAGGTAAAATAATTTTATTCTGTGGAATTTGGGTGAATGTTTTTTAGAAAAAAAGGAAATTCGCAAATATTTTTTTGGGAAAAACCATGGAAAATTATCCCAATTGCGAAATTTATCCCCTAAAATCATCTATGCCTTTTTCAAGCCAACTAGACAACGCAGATTTAATGGAGTCAAATCTAACCACCAACAGTTACATGTGGACAAGATCTTCCCAATTTTGAGGAAGTTGGTTAGATATTGATGCCATAAATAACAGACCTGATGGGTCATTATCATTGAGATGTACAAGTGTACAATATGTCCAATATGCATTGTGATGTTATAATCACAATGCTCGATGATTAAGTGTTGCAATGGTGTCTTTAGACACCACCTTTTTCATCTTTGAAACTTATCCTCTTCAATTATTTGTGGTTCTATTTATTTATTTCATATAAAGTTACACCCCCTCCCCAACATGGTATGAGAGTGACCGATTGTGACCACGCCTATTGTCTTCAAATCATGTTGAGTCAGATTTGTTGTGTGATTGTATCTAGGCCAGTGATTTGCATACTATAACTTGTGGAAACATATTATATTTGTCTATATATCGAAGATGGATTTGAAGATCAATCCCGTAATTTTGAATGGATCAAATTATATAGTATGGGAACTAGACATGGAAACCTTATTGACTATGAAAGTATAGAAAGACAGTGATTCTAGATTGAACAGACGATCGAGATTTTTTTTTTTTTTGACGGAAATA
>JASDQU011443281.1:12555-23230 GCA_032191745.1 Picea mariana | reverse complement strand
ACTGTTATCTATCAAACAAACTTGGGTACATTACCCAAACCTAGGTTCTCCAACTTCACATGGTCATAACTCTCTAACTGTGAGGAGTTATGTGACGTTCTACATACCACTGGAAATGGCATGATAAGCGCTATCCATCTAGGATAGTTTCCATAACAAATTCACTGTCCTTAATCTCATTATTCCATAACTAAGCATTGGTTCTTTTACTCCACAAAGCATCTTTCCGTGAGGGATTTCACCATAAGGGGACCACTTTGGTGTTCATCCATATTTACTTCTTATAAACAATGAAAAAACAATAATGAGTCATATTTACATCAAACAATCTTGGGTCCATTACCCAAACCTTTTTGCTATGGGGCTTTCTTCAAGGGTTGACATCAATGACAATGAACCTTAATCAACAGTTAGAAGGTTTGGAAAATTTCCATGCCTGGAAGTACATAATTGGACTCCTTCTTGAAGAGAATGACGTTGAAAAATTCATAAAATAAAATGTATTGGAACCCAAAGAAAATGCAGCCAAAGAAGAATGTGTTCAAGAAGAAGCAAGAGTGGACAACCGAGAATTCATCATATTAAGTGATGAAGATAAATCCATAGCTTATCATGCTAAGGGCGGGAAGAAAAAGTTTCATTTTCAAAAGGAGACCCACTTTCATAAAGAATCTCACTCTCCAAAGAGATTCCAAAGATATCGTAAGGGTCAAAGAAAGGGAAAAGATTTATCCTCCTATCAATGTTATCATTGTGATAAGATGGGACACATTTCTAAGAAATGTCCTTCTAGAAGAGAAGAATACAAAAGGAGAAATAAAAAAATAAATCATTCCCATGTAGCTAAATATGATGAGCCACCCAATGAGTTAACCAAATAAGATATTGAACATTATGTTTCATTTTCATCCCTCTCAGGATCTGTGGCACCTGGAGAGGATACTTGGCTCATATATAGTGGTGCCTCTAAGCACATGACAGGTCAGAAAGAAATTCTCTCTAGCCTTATAGCAAAGGACTTACCCCAGAAAGTTTCTCTTGGAGATGATTATCAATACCCTATCAAAGGAATGAGAGAATCCACTTACAAACTTGATTCAGGAACTTCGATGAGAATGAAGGATGTACTCTATGCACTAGGCTTGAGAAAGAACTTACTTTCTATTTCATCTCTAGATAAGAAAGTTTTCAGGGTTTCATTCATAGATGGTGAAGTTATTATGTGGCCTAAAGGAAAAACTATATAAGATGCAGTTGTTATTGGAACAAAAGAAGGTGGGATGTACAAGTTAAAAGGTCACTCATATGTAGCCTTAACTCACTCTATTGAAATTCCTTGTGAACTTTGGCATAGAAGATGAGCTCACATCAACTGCAAAGCCTTACCATATGTAAGCAAGGTAGTTACAGGTTGAATGGAATTAAAGGTTGATTATGAAGGTGTATGCAAGGGATGTACACAAGGAAAGAACATAAAGAATCCTTTCCCAAAGAGCGACAGTAAAGAAAAAGGAATCTTGGAACTTGTCCACTCAGATGTATGTGGTTCAATGCCATCAACCTCTCTAAGAAGGTATGTATATTGCATATCCTTTATTGATGATTACTCTCATAATACTTAGGTTTATTTCTTGAAATCAAAAGATGAAGTACTTGGAAAGTTAAAGGAATTCAAAACCTTGATAGAAAACCTCTCTGAAAGGAAAATCAGGATACCCAGGTTAGACAATGGAGGAGAGTACACTTCAAATGAATTTGGAATATTTTGTAGATATGTCAGGATTAAGAGGGAGCTCACCACTCCCTATAATCCTCAACAAAATGGAGTAGAAAAAAGAAAGAATAGAACGATTATGGAAGTAGTAAAGACTATGATTCACGATCAAGATCTTCCAATGCACTTGTGGGATGAAGCATCAAGAACAACAATATATGTCCAAAACAAATTATCCCATAGTGCACTTGGATTCAAAAATCCTGAATAAATTTTCATCGGAAAGAAGCCAGAAGTAATCCATCTCAAAATATTTGGTTGTCCAGTATTTGTACACATTCCAAAAGAAAAGAGAACTAAGTTGGATCCTTCAAGAAAGAAGGGAATTTTTGTTGGATACTGTGAGGTCTCTAAGCCTTCAAAATTTACATACCAAATTACCATCATATTGAGATCAATAGAGATGTAACCTTTGATGAAGATGAATAACTCAAAATATCAAGGAAATTCCATCTTGAAGAAGTATATGAAGAAGAACCTATAGCTCCCAGAGTTGCAAAACCCATGAAGAAAGTTAAAATTGACCTTGATGATGAGATTCCAAAAGATCATGATATGATAGAATCTCAAGAACCTCCCCATATGATGATCTCTTACAATAGAAATCCATATTAGGAAAGAGAACTTATTCAATATGCAGAGAAGTATGGTGCCCCAGAAGGAACCATGAGACAAAGAAATAAACCTAAGCCATTCTCCAGCTATATGGCCTTGATGTGTGTTACAACAAGATTTGTCTCACCCCATGCAATCTTGCACATAAGGAATTTTTCCATTTCCCTATGCAGACTTGAAGTCCATTTTTGCAAATCCCAAAGATAAAAATATATTTTTTCCACATATACGCACCCTGCATACTATACAACATGTGTATATACAGGTTGCACCACTACAACCCATGTACATCGGGAAATGTGCCCAAAATTGAAAAATGGTGTCGGGTTTCCATGTCACATCACAAGATCAATGATCCTTGGACTTCCATATACTCAAAACATTCTGACTCGGCCCTTTAGTTCCACTTGAAATCTATAAATGGTCCAAATATGAGCTATGGAAAAGAGGAGAAATAATTCAACTTTGAGAGCAAAGTTACTATGGAGAAATTATTCACTTCACATTGAGTCTGCATCCCTTTGTCCTTTAAGTCTGAACACATTGTTCATCCCCCAAGCTCTTCCCTTACTGATTGAGAACTTAACTATCTGTCTTATATGATCTTGCTTTTGGTGGAGGATTGAAGTGGTGGAGGCCCAGCTGGAAGGAGCTTATTTACTCAGTTTTGAATCGTGCTGACACGAAATTCTGTAACTCATTCACTTTTGTTGATTATATCTTAATAGAAATACTCTTATCTTGTCCAATTAATATCTTGAAAATATTTGAATTATTATTCCATGGGTGTATTTGTTATGAATGCTGAAGGATTATGCTATTGAATGTGCTAACATCATAAATTATCAACATATGCTTGCATTGCTTGGTTGTTGAGGACTAGTTGCAAGTATATTGCTTTAGGTCAAGTGATTAACGGTGGACTTCTTCAAACGTCTGGACAAGGTAGGCCTTTTATCTTGTCTTGCTAGCATATTTGTCTATATATCATGCATGCGATTAGGGTCTACAGTCATTTCCATCTTTTGTGGTTTACCCCTAGCCATAGAGAGATTTTCCTCGTAACAGAATTGGTGACCATACTGGGGATTGGATCTTCTTTTTTGGGGTTTGGAGTGTTTTTCTCCTTAGATTGCTCTTGTTCATATTGAGCTTCTTGTCGTATGATTGTTTGAAAGCCTCTATTCACTCAGTTTATGAGTCTTTCAGCCTTCACCTTAGCCTAGCTGTGTTTTGACACATATATGCGGGTTTTTGCTTGACAGTCGCGTACATACGCGTGCTATCCTTCTACAAGTTGTGTAAATATGAGCTTGTCCCTTGAAAAGTAGTGTATATCAACCTTTGTTGCTTGATTCCTGGGTTTGGTGGTTGCTGGGTAAGTTTTGATGATTGTTGAGTCTTCTTGGGTCTCTGTAGTGACTGTTAAGTGTTTGTGGAATGACAAGAAACCTGTCTTTGGTTGAATTTTTGGGTGGTCCCTTTCTCATCATATTTTCATTTTGATTGTCCTTGCACCTTGGGCTAGGTGTTTTTCTCCTTGATATCCTACTTGGGTTGTCTCTGTCTATACACAATAGAGTCTTTATATCAAGCTGTTGTTCAGTCCTTGCATTTTCATTTTTCTTATATTGAAAATACAAAAATATTAGGCATTTTACATTGATTGGCATTTTGATCTCTTGAGTCTTTGTCATTTATCTTAGTGCATGTAAAGAAATATTGCATTTTTATTGCAGAATTGAATTGAAAATTCCATTTTTGATAAGCATATAATTTATTGGAAATCGAAGTTAGGACTTTGCATTGTATTCATATTCATTTATTTTACTTGTTGAGTCATAACATCACTAGTTTCACGACCACACCTTTTGAGTAAGCAAGGCCATTAAAATTAACGCTATAATTTAAAATTGATTAGTAATGATTTTATTTTCTAGGGTGCACAAACTAGCTTAGGATTTAGTGACTTGGAATAGGATTTTGTGAGTAAACTTCTCCAAGGATATTAAATCAACATATGTGTCTGACCAAGGGAGTGAAGAAATCCATTGTATAATCAGTAATATCAGGAGGCTCCGCTTACACAGGAGTTAAGAACGAGGTTGCATGAGGTCGGTTGAAGGGATATCCCCCCAATACCTCTTTAGCGTCAGAGATATTTCTGGGGATCTATTCATATCTGGGGATCTTGCTAGTGCCATTACCTCCTTGAGAGGCGATGTTGTCAGGGTTTCAGGCTTTGCTACCCTACCCATACGGTGGAATTGACTTACGACTATTCGCCTGTGCATCGATTATACCGTGGTTTCTTAGTTTCTTGACTTAGGTGCCACATAGGCTACTTGCATGGGTTATTCTATAGGTACCCTGGGTCAGATAAGGGTCGGACAACACACAACCTTTATGGAGGATTACCTCTCTGGGGGGATCTGACTGGCTAGTTGTTAAGCCCACGAGGGACCTTATAACTGATTATGATACCTCTGATACTTAGTAGGGAGTCTCAGGTCCCTCTTGGGCAAGGCATACCTACTTTGGGGAGGGAGGCCCCTTTCAGCCACTTTATCCTGTTTGTGTGCATATAGGTCATTTTATTATTTTTGGTGTCCTCTTTGATTACTAGTTGGCCTTAGGAGTTGTTTTTTATATCTTGAATCTTAAGTCATCGTGGAGTCGGACCAACTTCCTCGTCGGTCTCGCTGCTTGTTACAATTACCACTACATTTGAGTTTTTTCCTTATAAAAGGAGTAGAGTTATTAAAAGTGGTACACACACCTCCACTTATAAGAATTGTTATTCTATAAGGATGAGTACTGAATCAAGTCATCGAGATACTTGGAGCCCTTCGACTCCCATACCTACTATAGTTAATGGCACCCCTTCGACTCCTGGAACCACAATGGTTGTAGTGTCAGAGGCACCTATCATCAATGTTTACCATCTTATAGTGAATACTCAACCTATTTCCATGAACCCGTTTGGGTCTCTTGGTCACTCACCGAGCTATAATGTTCAGTCCATCCAAATGGCCTCTAGTCCTTTTTCCTATGGTATGCCTAATTTTACATCACAGTTTTCAAACTCCATCCTATCCGCTAGACCCAATGCTAGCATTGGACTTGGGGGAACAACTCCTTATACTATGTTCTCATTTGGTGTCTCTCATATCCCTCAAACAACTCTTACCGTGGGATGAATTCCTTCTTTTAACCCCAGGTCTAATATCATTGCTTCTAGGTGGAGTAACCAATTTGGCGAGCAAGCTTCCACTCAAGTTCCATCCTTTACACCCACCTCCTCTGTGCCTATTACGACCAACAAGTTTGGCATGACGAATCCACCTTTATCCTCTAGATTCACACTCGGAGCAAGTCAATTTTACACCTTGGGAAACCCTCAACCCGGAGCCACTCTGTCTGGGGGTAGTTTTTATAACCCTCATCAGAACATTCCTACCAGAATGATGCCCAACCAACCCCTTATGAATTATCGTGGAGGAGGTTCTTACAATCACAGACATGGCCATGGTGCTTACCAAAACCTTAGATGGGATTCCCCAAACACAATCTTTCCAGGGAGCTTGGGGCCAGATGTCGCAGCGCCACCTCCCTTTTCTGGCCACGCTCAATCTGCCAGACTTGTTTAAGTTGATGAATGATCCTGTGTGTCATGATCCTACATGGCCCCCCATTCCCACCAAGCTTCCTTCAGATATTCCAAAATTCAAAGGAAAGAATGGCGAGGATCCTGGTGATCACGTTACCACCTTTCACTTATGGTGCTCTTTGAATTCTCTTAATGACGATACCATGCGGTTAAGATTATTTCAATGCACCATCATAGGGGTTTCCATGAAATGGTATATCGAGCTACCTAGGGGGGCATACTAGACCTTTAGTTAGATGGTTTTAGTCTTCCTTAACCACTTCCAATTTCCAGTTTGTTACCATGTTGGCCTAGAACTTATGTCGACCTTATGCCAGGACAAAGCCACTCATATCTTGGATCAAATCTAGGAGTGGCATAGATGGAAGAGGTTGATCAATACCTGCATACCCCCATAATTCCTCTTAGAGTGGTTCCTTAAGTCTTTACAACATCCTATTTCAAAGGATGTTGCGACATCCAGGGTTACATCTGAGGAAGAAGAAATCCTCAAATCCTATCAATTAGATATTATATATGCCCAGTTTGGGATGTTATACGAGATTCTTTTGGATGCATTGAGGTCAAAGTATGAACCTAGACAAAATCTCGGACCTCATGCTGATGGCATTGTAGGCTCCTCCAATGTGAAATCTACAGCCTCGGTGACAAGCCATTTGAGAGAGTTGTCTCTAAACCATTCTGTAGGAGGGCCAACTTCATCTGTGTCTTCCAATCCCACTCAGTCCGCGGATGTACATTCTGTGCAATCGTCGACCAACCCAAATGGTAACCAACAACTAGGCGGGAATAAGAAGAAAGGACGTGATAATAATCACAAGGGTGGGAAGAATAATAATAAACCCAAGGACAATGGTAATAATGACAGGACGGATAATAATGTTGGTGAGGGCAAGAAAGAAAGGTGTAAGGTGAAATTTCCCTGTAAGGTTTGTACAAACGATCATATTACTCATTTATGGCCCAAACTTGTAGAAGCTGTGAGGCTCTTATCTCTACTGCCTGTTGTGCTAATGAATCCTTTTCCACATAAACAACACATGGCCTCGAGCTCCTCAAATGCCAAAAATGTGGCCGGTGGGAGTCAAAACCCACCGGCACAAGACAATGACTGTTTGTGCATCAATATGGTCAATTCTCTGGTTAATTTAGCCACCCAATCTTGCAATTACAATTCTCCACAAACTGTACCTGGTCTAGAATCTCCTCCTCCTCAGGATATGCCCTTGCAGATCGAAAAACTCGAGCCACTGCCTCATATTTTGAAAAGAGTACTCAAGTGCTCTACCCACAATCCAAATGCTAGAGCTGCACATAATTAATATATTGTTAAGGACCTAGGTCAAACCCCTTGTGAGATGTCGAGCCTGGAGGTACTCCAGACATGTCCTTCACAGAGGAATTCCTTGCTATCTGCATTAGGAGCTCTAGACCACAGTGGCTCGAAAGTTATCAAGTTTGACATCACAGATGTGAAGCCTCGCTTGCCTTACCATGTGGCATTCCATATCCACATGGGTTACTTGAACTATACCATAAAGCATGTGGTTGTTGATGAAGGCACTGCAACATGTGTGATGTCCCTGATCTATTGGAAAGATCTTGGCTCTCCGAATCTCTATCAGTCTCCGACCATGTTGATTTCTTTTGACAGTCATTCCTTCCACCCTCACGGTATTCTTCCTACCTTTCTGGTCCAGTTAGGTGGGAAGATGACAGAGGTGGATGTCGAGGTGGTTGATGCACCTCTCGATTATAACTTGTTAGTAGGACACAATTGGACTTATGCTATGACTTTCCTCGTATCGTCCATCTTCCACACTCTTTGTTTTCCTCACAATGGGAATTCATGATGATCAACTAGTTGTCTTTTGCATATGCTAGCCCCAGTGCATATGATGGAATGTTGATCCCCGTGGTCGATAATTCTCAGTCGGCAACTGAGAATATTGATGTCAGAATGTATTCATCCCTTATGGGTACCTTTGAATTCATGGCACTGATTCACCATGTTTACACCATGTCTAGTAGGCCCGTTTCATCAAAGAGGTCTGTTCCCTTCTGAACTTCCTATTTTAACGATCCTTAGACCCTACCTTCCTCAACTATGTCTTGTGAAGGTCAATCACATGCTAGAATTTTCATGCCACTATCGGTAGCAAAGATAGCATATCAAGTTGTTCTTGACTCTTTCATCGATCCCGATCCTATTACCTCGCAGACAGACAAGGAGGATCTTGTTCTTAAGCATGTGTGGGCCACTTTGTCGTCTTTCTCACATGACTACCTTGATGAGACTTTTCCCTTGGATGAAGCTATCATCAAGGCCATTAATGGTTCTGAAAAACCTTGGGATGATATGTATCATCGCTCTTATTTTCTCCCAGATCTTGCTAGAATCGAATAAGATGACTTTTGATCTACTCTGAGTGAGATAGTCGGTCACGTCGTAGTTCCACTTGATACACATGACATTTATGTTGAAGGAAATATGGCGAGTATCTCTCCTACTGTCATGATTGATATCTCTCATACCCCTGGAAAGATTGAAAATGTACACATCGGTGTGAATTGTTCACCAGAGGAAATCCTGATCTACACCAAGCTCTTCAAGGAATTTTGAGATGTATTTTCTTGGTCATATGAAGAGATTCCAGGAATCGAACCTTGAATTGTCGAACATGAGATTAAAACTTACCTGGATGTTAATCTTGTTCGAAAACATCTTAGAGATGTCAATTCCCAGAAGGTCCCTTCTATTAAGGCAGAGGTAGAGAAACTGCTTAATGTTGGCTTTATCTACCCAGTTCCCTTGACTGAATGGGTATCCAATCCCGTTCTTGTGAATAAGTAGCAAGGAATGATCCATGTATGCATGGATTTTCGTGACCTGAACAAAGCCTGTCCTAAAGACAACTTCCCGACACCTTTCATCGATCAGATTCTCGACGATTGTGCTGGAAACAAAGTTTTTTCTTTCATGGATGAATTTTCAGGGTATAACCAAATTCAAATTAAACCCGAGGATCAACATAATATGACATTTATTTGTCCTTGGAGTACTTTCGCATACCGGAAGATGCCTTTCAGCCTTAAAAATGCTAGAGCAACCTTCCAATGTGCTATGACCTTCACATTCCATGATCTTAAGCATATAGTCGAAGCTTATATTGACGATCTTGCTGCTCACGCTCATAAGAGAGTGGATCACCCTAAGCACCTTCAACTAGTTTTTGAAAGATGTCATCATTATAGAATTCGGTTGAACCCTCATAAATGCATATTTTGCATTAGGTCTGGATGTCTTCTAGGATTTTTAGCCTCTGAGACTGGGATCATGGTAGATTCTCTAAAGGTTGAGGCAATACTTTGATTGCCTCCCCCGCGCACTATTTGACAACTTCAAGGTTTACAGGGGAAAGCTAATTTTTTACGTCGGTTTATAGTAAACTATGCCAATATTACTAATGGCTTCATGTGTATTTTGAAGAAGGACACCCCTTTTATCTGGGATGAGCAAGCCTAGGAATCCTTCGATGCTTTGAAGGAAGCCTTAGTATCGACACCTTTGTTGAAGTCTCCAGACTATAGTAGATATTACTTGCTCTATGTCGCCCCGTCCGAAGAGACGATCGGTATGGTTTTGGCTCAAGAGGATGATGAGCTCCGTGAGCACATCATCTACTATCTTAGTCGGTCCTGAGCTCAAATATTCTCACGTTGAAAAGCTAGCTTTGGTTGTCATCCATGCAGTCCAACGATTATGGCCTTATATATTTCTTTTCAAAACTGTTGTGGTTGCTGATGTCAATCCATTTCAATACGTCCTTACCAGGCATATAATAGGGGGAAAATACAAGAAATGGATTGTCATTTTACAAAAATTCGATCTCGATTTCGCTTCTACGAAATCCAAGAAATCACTAGTCTTTCCAGATTTAATATCCAACTTCTCACGATCAGACGAGGATGTTATTCATGTTGATTATTTTGCGGATGAACACATTTTCCTTGTCTCGTCGTCTGACCCCTGATATGGAGACATTGTTCTCTAGCTTCAAAATTTTAATTTCCCTTAGTATATCTCACGAGATGACTAAAAACATGTATGATACCAAGCTAAGAATTACCTTATCATCGATGACACTCTATATCGTCGAGAAATAGACAATATCCTGTGTCATTTTTTAACTCATGAAGAAGTTGAGTCAGTTCTAAACGATTGCCACAGGCTTGTGATGGTCATCTATCTGGGATTCCGACAACCCAAAAAATTTTGCAAGTCGGTTATTTCTAGCCGTCTATATTTAAAGATTGTGTTGAAGCGGTTAAGAAGTGTCACCCTTGCCAGGTGTTCACTCAAAAAATGCGCTCTCACCCAACCCCTCTCCATCCAGTCATTATCGTCAGTTGCTTCACCAAGTGGGGGGTGGACTTTGTAGATTCCAACCCAACTTTGGCTGGGGGGCATCAACACATTATCGTGGTTGTAGACTACTTTACTAAGTGGGTCGAGGCCATGCCTACAATTAAGTCTGATGGGAGGACTGTTGCCTTCTTCGTATTCAATCAAATTATTGCTAGGTTAAGAATTCCAAGTGAGATTGTCACTGATC
>JASDQU011443281.1:0-12217 GCA_032191745.1 Picea mariana | reverse complement strand
GAACGATGCGTCGTACACCTAGAGAGCCTTGACAAGGAGTGTCGAGACACCTCTACGGCTGTCAAAGAGAATAAAAGACGTGTCAAGCTCTAATACAATAAGTCTGTCTGTCCCTGGTTGTACGCTGAGGGTGACTTGTTCCTTTTATATGATCAAGCAAAACAACTCCTGGGGGCAGGGAAGTTCAAACCCATGTGGCATGGTCCCTATATTGTGCGACATGTCTTAGAAAAAGGAGCCTATGAATTGGAATATTATGAAGGGAACATGTTGGTTGAGCCCAGGAACAGGCTCTACTTGAAAATATATTACGCTTGAGCCCCAAGCTTGGGCATAACTCTTTGTATACTAATGTAATTTAGTGTATATATCTTTCCCTTGGTTGGCAGATGTCAACGGAGTCTTCGGTCTACTTAGGATTCACAGATAGAGCCATTCGTCATACACAGAACTTGGCTTCCGCCGCTTGTGTGGTTTACTCACCTGAGGGTCTATTGGTGTCTTCAGGTGCTGTATTCCTAGGGCCATCCATGAATAACGTGGCCGAATATAACATTGTTATAGAACTTTTTCATGATGCCATTTCACATGGTATCCACTCTTTGGAGGTTCGCCTAGATTCCCAGTTAATAGTAAGTCAATTGAATGACAGTTACCATGTGTGTGACCCTATGTTACTACGATGATTCCTACGGGTACATCTTTTAGAACAACAATTTTATTTTATTACTTATCATCACATACCTAGGATTTCTAATTATGTATCCAATGCTTATGCTAATTTCGTTTTAGAATGGAATTTGTCACACAACTAAAGCAAAGAAAACATTCTCATCAATGTACACGTTGGAACATAAGTAAAGCCGAAGAACCATGTTTTATGTATATTTCAAAAATATGATGTTTATAGTACAAAATTGGAGCCAACACCCTCAATACACATTTACAACCGATAATACAAAATCCATGACATCTACGCATGTGGCTCCAGATGTGTCTCATGATAACAAATTACGGAGTTTGTGAGACACCGAAAGAATTGAACCCAATATCTGGGCACACCAACCACCTGCCACTACATAGCCTTCGCCAAATCCTTTACCTGAACCATCGGAATCCTATGTGTCAAACGAGACAGGTTTCCTTGCACATTTTGAAGGACTCTCTCTGTTTCTCCTCCTGCTGCCTCATCTCCCTGGTGCCTTCGACGATGTCGTGGAAGCCCGTCTGGTTGTCATGGACCTACGTCCGTGTCACATACATGTCTATTTAGTACTTAAACATCATGAAAAAATGTTTTTGTTTTCCTATACAAAAATACAAAAAAATGAAATATTTAAAAACTTTGACATACCTATGTCCCTGTAGGAGGTCCCTGGTGGCAATGGCATGTCAGGGTCCCCTCTAAAGTTGATCCCTACATAGGGATAGTCATCCAGAGCAATGACTTGCCATCTCCACCAGTAAAATAAATCATCATGGTAGGGTGTGGGTACCCTACCTCCCCCCTGTCGTCTCATCACCTTGGTCTACCGTGCCATGGATGGATCATGAGGTCCTCAAGGAATGATCTCAACTCTAGCTCCCAAACCTGGAGCCCGCTCAAAGAAAAATATATAGAAGATGGAAGAAAACCTGAAGTTCCTCTTATAACCCTGTTTGCATTCAGTCAACTGACTCTTCATATTAGCCAGTAGCGAGGTGCATCAATTGTACAGTATGGGTCTCAAACACTCTACAAAGTATAACATAAGCAACCTCGATGCCTAGTGCAATGAAGTTGATCCTGTGATCTGGGTCAAAATGAGGACAACAATATTGAGGCTTAGATTGTTTATCGCTCGGATGGGGAGTTGACTCCCGACCTTCTCGGTCCCTACTATGCAGTGAGTGTCTATGTATTCTTCTATATTCATACCGCTCCTAGCTCCCCGGGATTTGAGGTTCACCACCTCACCATGACTCAACAACCCTGTCAAGAAATAAATATCCTCGACTTCAATCCTTAATGGTTTCCCATCAAGGTTGAAGCTCTCATTGTTTGGATCCCAGTATTCCACGAGCAACTGTAGAAACCTCACTTGGGACCTCATAAATTTGAGTGCCCAAAACTTATACAACCTGCATCTTTTCAAGGCCATTTGGGCCCCCATATCTCTTTCCACAGCAGCATCTACCTCCTCATGTTCCCTTTCCCTCCACTCTAGCACTATCCTGCCAGAGAAACATCACTTTTTGAGTTAGCAACCATCAAAAAAATTGTTGACGAACATATACGGGGGCTGCAACATTAACAGTCGTGTATAGGGATGAGTATACGTTGGTTTTCTTTTAGACATCCACGTATAATCATGCGTATATGTGACCCGATAAATGGTAGCCCGCATACACCTAAACTTTTGATTTGCACCCTAGATAACTTAAAAATTCAAACCTAAATACAAAATGTAATCCACTATAAAGAAAGAGGAGGGGAAGAGGAATTACCTAGTCTAGACGGTTGTTGATTTTGTCACTTGACGCTCCCACAATCACCAGTTGAAGATCAGAGGTAATTTGGTCCAAAATTCAGTATTTGGGTAAAAAAGTCAAATGACATAGTAAAATTTGGTTTTTATTACTATTTATAGCAATTTTTACCCACTTTCCATAGTTTCAGATTGTATTTGTTCCTAACAGACTAATACATCAATGGATTGAGTTGGTTTTTGTAGTTTTCACCAAGGATTCTTGCGGTTTTTAGCATTATGACGATCGTTCGTAACTACGAACATGTATTTTCTCTATCCAACATATAGGATAGGTATCCATTCCATTATGCACACTTGCATTGTCCTATAGCTGTTACTCATATGCCTTAGGTACAAACCTAGTTTTTTGCGACGTAGAACTCTCCATCTGCTACAAGACGTGTCGTTATCAAATGGTAGAGACCTACCAAACATGGGTACCCTAGTTAGATCCTCTACTTCATTTGGTGCCCATGCAAAGATTTTTTCTGTAGGACTGAGATTCCATTATAGATAATACATGAATTTATGTTGAACCTCATTTCTCACTCATAAACATGACGATCTATACCTATTGGACTCCCAAGCGAGTTTGATTTAAGCTCTTTTCTGACTCATTTTCAAAAAGCGAAAAGATTTCTGAGTGAACTTGTCTCTTTCACACTCGTAAATTGGATTTGAAAGGACGTCTATTTGGTACAAGTTTATCCCTTTTTCAAACCAAAAGGACTAAGATTATGAAAAATGACATCTTTTTGGCGTTAAGCTGTGATTGCATCTCATGCCCTTGCTTGCAGTATTGAGCCTATTGTCGGTTCTCACTTTGCATTATAAACCATTTGCTTCAACAATTTTTCATCCTCAACCAAGTAGTGCATCATTTATATCCTTTTCAACTTGAGACCCTATACCTAGGAGGGAACATTCCCCCGAGTGTCCATCTCCCGCATGCACCTCCTTACATTGAGCATAGGTATGTTCCACTGGTGGAACTAGTTTTGCTTACTCGCGACACTCATTTCCTCTGTATCATAACATTCATTTGACTAAGAAAAAACAAAAAAATATGGAAGAGAAGGGAGTATTATCTTGTATTGGCCATGTTGGTCCTTGACCAAGTTTTGAGAGATCCTTGGTCAAGTCCGACCTATTTTGGGACTTTGATAGCCTGTCGAAGGAGGAGCACAAGATGAAGCAAAGATCGCAGGATCTAAGCCCCTTTTTGGGTCCTTTTTGGGATTTGGGATTATGTAACAGGTATGGTATGTCAGTCCATGGGTTTACCCATTTTTAGGCCTATTTTGTAATGTATAAATAGATGTCTAGGCTATGTAAGAGGAGGAGAAGATATGCATATCTATGTGATATTAGGCTAAGTGTTAGATGTATGTGATTGAAGGATTGTAAGTGCTTTGTGCATACTGCATGAGACTTGCAGAGCTACGTGAAAGGAATTGTAAGAAGGCTTGGTATTGTACCCTAGCTCGAAGAAGGAGGATTTGGCAAAGTGTGCACAGATCTCCTGTCTTTTGCGGAGTAGGATTTTGATGCTATGTGCCTGTAAGAAGCTTGACCGAAGATAATAAAGAAGAACAGTTGGTGGACGTAGCCCCATGGTGGGGGTGAACCATGTATATGTTGTGTTGCTCTACTTTGTGCAATGTCTTGATGTTTTTATGTCTTTACTTGCTAAGTGCTTTGATATAGATAGATAGATCTGTTTATTCTTTGTGCTAATAATGTATATGAATGTTAGATATGACCAATGTGAATATGCTTAGTGCTTGAATCTACTAGATGTAATCTGCCTCTCTATGATAAGTGCTTAAATACATCAGATCTGAGTGAATGACGTGATGCTCTGTATTATCTGTGCAGTAGAATAGTGGTTAAATATTGATGAACTGTCAGTGCTAAGTGCTCTTTAAGTATTACAATCACAGATCTGTGTCCCAACTAAGGTTGCAAACACCTCAGTCCTGCAACCACCCCTGCCTCTACCTCGGGTGAGACTTCATCTTCTTTGCAGGTGTTGCCGAAAGGGTCGATAGTTAGGGTTTTGTTGGTGCACTGTTGTAGCGTTGAACCCTGGGTCTGCCCCTGTGCCAAAAAATAGTTTCGTTGCCGGGACTGAAACTGTGATTGCTGGGAACTAAGGAAGAAGAAGCTTTGGGAAAAGATCCATCCTGAAACTACGAAAGCTTTGTGCATAGATCTGTCATTCTAGTGCGTAGTATTCTACTTTATTTATAAAGCTCTGTGCTAAAGAAAGGGGCCAGATCTGAAAGAAAGAGGTCAGATCTAAAAGAAAGAGGTCAGATCTGAAGGAAAGACGTCAGATCTGGAGGAAAGAGGTCAGATCCGAAGAAAATAAGTCATATCTCAAGAATATAGGTCATATCTAAAGAAAAGAGGGAAGGTTTGAACTCTTTGTGCTTTGAGAAAGGTAAAAGTGAGAAGTTTTTCTTAAAAAGGTAAGATCTACAAGCTCTGTGCTTTGATAAAGGTAGGAATAGTGAAAAGTTCTAGATCTAAGATCTTTGTGCTTTGTAGAAGTAAGATAAGTGGAAATTTTTTTTTCAAAGGTATGGATCTAGGTATGTTTGATATATTATGTCCTAGCTTGAAAACTAGGGCACTAATAGATGAAAGGAGGTTTGATATGCCTAGATCTCATAAGAATAGTGACAGATATATTATACCTATGCATAGAAAGAATGTTTGGACTAACAAGTGTATGCAGGATCCTAGAAATAATTGTTTGAAGGTTAGCTACTATGACCCTAGCACGAAGTACAGAAAGAGTTGGGAATCATTTAAAAGAAAGAGAGGATTAACCCTCTGTTACAGTTGCAGAAAACCAGGACATCTTGCTAAGGAATGCCCTGGGAGAAGACCTAGTTGTCTTTGTTGCAAAGCTATGGACCATGAAGTATTAGATTTCCCTAGAATGATTGCTAAGCTTGAAGGAATGAACATGAGGCAAGAAAACCCTAAGACAGATCCAGAAATGGCAGATCCCCAGAAAGAATAAGAGAAAGTATTGCTATAGATAAGATAAACCCTGAATGATCACCGACATGTCAGCTTATCAGAGATCTTCAAAGAAAAAGAATGCCTTGAAGTAAGAATAGGAGACTTCGACATTGACTGTGCTCTAGATGAGGAAACATAGGTGAATATCATGACAAAAAGAACTTGGGAACTTTTAGGGAAGCCTGCTACAAATCCTTCATTGGGAGGAATAGGGATATTTAGAGGAAAGTTGATAAACCTATGTGGAAAGCTGACCAAGATATCTATGAATGCAAATGGAACTTCGACAGACGAATATTTTGAGATTATTAGATTTATTGAGAACAACGCCCCATTTACTATGTTACTAGGAAAACCTTGGATTGAAAAAGATCAGGCTAGAAGGAAAGAAGAAGAAGAAATTTTAGAGCAGAAGAAGCAAGGGTTAAAAGATTTCATGACTAGAAGGATCACACACTTGATTGAAGAACAAAAGAACAAATCGAATCTATTTAACTCCAGAGACTTGGATGTCAAATTTGCAAGCACACTAAGAGACCCAAAAAAGATTGAAGTACCTATTCCCACTAAAGAAGAAGTATCACCCTCAAATATTAGGAA
Source organism: Picea mariana (assembly GCA_032191745.1). Classification (NCBI taxonomy): domain Eukaryota; kingdom Viridiplantae; phylum Streptophyta; class Pinopsida; order Pinales; family Pinaceae; genus Picea; species Picea mariana. The sequence goes on along the minus strand of JASDQU011443281.1, from coordinate 6,071 downwards.
AGAATCTCAACAACGTGAAGTCAAACGTGAAGTCACTATGCCACAAGAAGATAAGAATCAAAATGGAAAAAGGAATGCCAAAACAAAGCTCACTGGAAAGAAGGATAGAAAACTAATTAAGAAGAGAGCTAAGATCGACAAGTTACAAAAGGTTCCAGAGGGAACTTCACAGAAGGAAAGTTTGCAAAATTGGAACTTCGTTGGGATGACAGAACAACGTCACATGGCAAAGAAATATATCAGTTAGGACCAATATAACCATTCAACCGACCCTATGAACGGGTATAAAGGCATTTATGGTTTGCCACTAGACCGTTGTACCATGCTGTAATGGATAGAACAAAGTTAATGAAGGCTTCTTGCCCGTTGCTGGCTATTGCAAGAGATCCATTGCCAAGTTATCTATTTATCCCATCATGCCATGCCTCGAGAAAACTTTTGCTAACCACAAATATGAGCCCATAGACTCACTGATTTTACAAAGTGATCATTGCACTATTGTCCTCTATCCCATTACAGTGTCTAAGTTACTCCCCGAACCCAAAATTTTCAACCCCGAGCGTGTATGTTGGTCGAGTTCATTACTGCAGAAAAAGCTGTCGAAGAAGTTCTGATCGACCTCATAATTGAAAGAGTCATGTCGATGTCCGCAGGTGTACAAGCTTCATTGACAAGGATAGTGCAAGCCTCTTCGTTGAATTCTTGTGGAGCCGGACCATCTCAGCCATCAACAGAAAAGAGAACCAAGCATAAAGATGACCTCACAAATGCAAAACCGATTCCAACAATATTTCCCAATTACATCCTGCCTCTGGATGGCGCGGTGAATCGCGATAGTGTACCAAGATATTTCAAGTACACCATAATTACTGCGTACCTCCCGAAGGGGATATGTGCAGTTCTAATAGAACAGGATAAGATCACAACACTAAAGTTCAATGACTTCAACCTTGGATATCGTAAGATCTATGGCATGCTTGCCCCATACAAGTACCTGACCAAAACTAAAGGAAATAATTCAAAGATCATCTCCCAATCATGGACAATGAACCTCGCATAGTCCACCCCGCTGAACGTCATGAATATCCCACACTTCGGAAGACACCAGGAAGTCAACACCTATGTCAAGCTGCTACCATCATGTTACCATGGTGGCTACTTATGGCTTGACCACCGCATTACAATTGACCCAACACTGATTCACAGGATCATAGGCTTGAGTATGCAAGGAACTGACTTGCAAAACTTTTATCCAGGAAAAGCTGCAGATCACGCACTAGCACAGAAGATCAAGGACACCTATGGTGATGTTGATAAGGGAACAAGAGGCTACAAGGTAGCTTCCATTCAGAGTGGCCCAATGTGCCTCACATGTCAACTGATAGCTGGAAAGTTAGTAAGAAAGAGCCAAACTACGCAGGTCACTGGCTTTGTCATTGACCTCGCAGGGAAGTCCGCGGAAGGCCTACAAATGAACTGGGCGAAGTAACTAGTTGACCAGTTGGAGCTAGATTTTCGAGAAGAATAGGATCAAGGTTATGAATTTAATTTCAGCTGGCTCCTAGTCCTCATTGCATTTGTTTCTCGGGAGATGCCAGAAGGAGCAACCTTCCCCGACATAGAGTCGTTTGAACCGCTTACCGTGAATTTCACTGCCCTGTGGTATTCAACAGATATGAACAAACTATTGCAGTCGAATGCTGTGTTCCATACATACTACCTTCAGATAAAGCGATCCATCAAAGTCGAGCCTCACATGACTCCAAAATCCTTACAGAGGTTCCGACCACTGATTAAGTTCAACACATATCAACACTTCAACTAGATTATGGCGTGGGCAGATGAACATAAAGAGAATCTCCAGACATATTATAAGATTACAGAAGAAGACCTAGAGGAAATCACTAAGGAATGGTCCGTTGACCTCCTTATCCCCACCAACCTCGTATAGATATCTGATATTGACAGCCTAGAGGACACCCATAAAGAACATAATACACCCAAGTAGAAGAAGAGTGAGGAGTTCCATAACTTAAGCAACACCTTAGGGAAGACTTCTTCCATGTCACTTGATCGAGGGGGTGGTGACGAAGTAGAAGCTGAACAGAGGCCCAACAAAGTAACACTGCCCAGAGATGAGGAGGACCCCTCAAAGAAGAGAAAGGTTTCCCCCCCTCGAAACCTTATTCCCAGAAGAAGTCGAAAGGTACCATGACCAAGATGAAGACTATCCTCACATTTGATGATTTTGACTTCATCATAGCAGCCTTGAACGATGCCTCACTAGAAATAGCAGATAAAAAAGCAGCCAAGCAGGAAGAAATGTATGATAGGATTGAAGTCAAACTCCGAGGGGTACAACAAGCCCTTCAGTCCAATCGTACAATCTCCAATGCACCAGGAGATCCAGGGTTGGGAGATGTGCCAGCCCAACTCCACCGACTAGCTGATACAATCAAAGATCACCTTCGATGAGCACAAGAAGAAATAGAACAAGCCACCCAGAACTTGATGCAAGTACACAAAGTACTTGTCAAATAGGGTCGAGTTGCAAAACATGAAAAGATTGCTCTTCAAGCGAAGTTTGACGAAGAAAAAGCACAGATGCAGCAAGAAAAAGAACAATTGCTCATGGAGAAACTCGAAGTGAAATAAGTGGTTAGCAGAGCACTTCGCTCTATGACAATCGTAGAAATAAAGGCAAAGGATCAAGTCACACAACAAGCGGTGTAGCTCGCAGAATCCATCCAGTAGTTACAACAATGCATCACAGACTTAGAGCTCCATGTAGTGCCCGAGACTCCACAGGATGTAAGGGACCAAAGAGAAGCAACTGATTGAAGCGTAGTTAAGAGAATAAAATCCCTTACTATGGAATGTAAGAAACTTACTGATCACAGTGCCCAGACCTACGAGAAACTCACAGAGAATCTAGAACTGAAGGCACTAGAGTCGCAGCTCCAAGAGGCGAAGTATCAATATGAAATGATACAGGCGCAGCTGAATCCCCTGTCAGTTGTGGAAAGAATGAAGTGCTCCCAAAAGCAACACACTGCCCAGTAGCAGATCCAAACTATCCATATCATAGTTATGGAAGTAACTCAGAGGCTCCAACATGTACGAGATAAGGCCTACCAATTGTTCACAGAGGTTGAAGGCCTAGGAGAAGAACTGGAGCAGGTTGTTATTTCATCCAAACAACATCTTGAGGGACTTGTGAACGAGATAGTCATCCAAGAGTTTGATGCACAAGAGGCCATGGCACAACAACAAGTCGAATCATCTCAAGCCAAGCTCGAGGGTTTCGAAGCAGAACTACCCAGATCAGAGTGACTCGGGATGAGTCACAAGTGAGTGTTGGAGGCCTATTGGACCTTGACCAAGTTTTGAGGGATCCACCAGCTGTGAATCCATATGGCTTCAGAAGTTGTTGACAAGTTTGTTCGATCTGGAGGTGGAAGCCACCGTGATTCTATGTGATAAATAAAGTTGTATAAAGATGACGAAGAACCCAATTTTCCATGATAATATGAAGCACATAGAGATCCAATATAACTAAATTCATGATATGGTGGAGAGGGGAGTTGTAAATCTCTAATATGTTGGTACAAATGAGCAGGTTGCAGATGTGTTTACCAAGCCTCTGTCTCATGTGAAGTTTGAGTACTTCCGAGACAAGCTTTGTGTTGTCCAAAAGGACCTCCCTCGAAAGGGGGAGTGATGATGATGATACTATGGTATCCTGACCAAGAGTGGGTATCTCCATTAGGATTTTATATCTTAGGGGATTGATCATCCCTAGGCATATCCTGAAAGTCCAGTAAGGACAATTTGTCAGAGTACCTATGCATGTATATGCCAGCTGTGGTCAATAGTGGTAGCTAAGTTAAGATTTTATATCTTAGGGAATATTATGATTCATGGGCAGATCCCGAAGGTCTGTTAAGGATGGTCTATCAGAGTACCACGTGGTATCTTGTTAGGATTTTATATCCTAGGGAATATTATGATTCCTGGGAAGATACTGAAGTTTCGGTAAGTACGGTCTGTCAGATTACCACAAATGTTGTTGTTGATGCACTTGCCTCATTTTGTTGCCACATGATGATGATGTTGTTGTTCCAGCCTCGTATTGTTGATGATGTTGTTTTTTTAGCTTCATGCTATTGATGTTGATGTTTTAGCTTCATGCTAATGATGATGATGATGATGTTACTCCAGCTCCATGTTGTGAACGATGATGATATTGATGATGAGAAAAACTTCCAATGATTTGTAGATGTGCCAGTAAGTGTTCCAGATGCTGATGCTGATGATGCCTTCTCCTTCTCTTGATGATGTTGTATTGGGTCATGTCATTAGAGTACCATTTTCATTAACAGGGGGTGTTGAAGTATTGTAACTTCAAATAATATTATAATTATATTTTAGTTATTATCTTATAAATCAAATCCCCTTTTGTGGATTGATCATGTCGGGTCTTATATAAGATAAAATCCCCTTTTGTGGATTGGTCAAACCATATTTATATGGTGGTATTTGTAAAGTTGGCCCCTAGTGTTTATAAAGTGGTTTTAACCACTTGTAGAAGAGGTCGTCCCTACTAAGTGAAGAGACACAACTGTAGCACCTCCTCAACTAGTATTTATATGTGAGGATGGTGCCTCATTTGTACACACTCACTCTTAGTCATCCAATGCACATATATTGAACGAATTTGCAGTTGCAGGAGGAAGGAGAAGAGAGGCGCATGCTCAATCTTGGTTTATTCTTGGTGTTTTGGTATTGGCATTGTATTGGAAATCTATTATTGAGGAATTTTTTGCTGGGTTTTCTCCCCCATGAGGGTTTCCCAAGATAAAATGATGCATATCTTTTGATTGTGTTTATTTCAATGATCCTCTTTATGATGTTGTTTTGGAAATGCATTGAATGCTCATGTAATTTGAAAATAACCTAATAACAACAATAAAAACTTAACAATGTCAATGAATAACTTGGTGACAACAGGGTCTTATTAGCATGAGGCGTCCGAGTACATGCTTTGATTTATAATTTGTTTTGTGTAGAAGTTGTATATTGTTATTCAAAACGAGTCCCCCTACACTAATCCATGTGAAAGACATGGATTATCAACCAACAAGAATCCCTTAAGGATGCTAAAGCATTTTTTGAGTAAGGGAAGACACACCCCTGCAAGGATATTCTCAAATCCTTTCCCACACTCCAGAATCATTATCAGAGATGATTCTGCATTTCAAGAAGCAATAGAGGAACAAAGGATCCATGAACATATTCCAAAGAAAGAGAATCTGGAAATTTCTTCCAGCAGTCCTTGTGAGAAGACAAAAGAAATCAAAGAATCAAGGGCCACATCAAATGAAAGACAACTACTAGAGCCAGAGATCGAATGATTTTTTGGCATGCTTATCAATAGATCGATTATGCATTACAGAGTGTGATGATCAACTTTCCAAATAATTTCATGTCATGAAAATCAAAGAGAACCCAAGGAATAATGATTACATTGAAGAATGGTTCCAGATAGTCATCAGGTTAGGGTACCACTCCATGCTTCAACACTTGTTGGCACAGGGGCAGACCCAGGGTTCAACGCTACAACAACGCACTAACAAAACCCTAACTATTGGCCCTTTCGGCAACACTTGCGAAGCAGATGAAGTCTCACCCGAGGTAGAGGCAAGGGTGGTTGCAAAACTCATATGTCTGCAACCTTAGCTGGGACACAAATCTGTGATTATAACACCTAATAGAGCACTTAGCATCGACAAATCACCAAGATTCAACCACTATAATATTGCGCAGATATAACAAAGAATATCATCATACATTCTGAACTGAGTATCTAAGCACTTAGCGTTAAATAAATAGATCATATCTAACAGTCTTGTGTTGGAGATATGGCTATAACAGAAGACTGACGCAGATGGTTAAGGTTGTCATTGATGGCAATCGGTTATGGAGCAGTCAAGGATGTCAACACGCACAAGAAATTCTGGAACACGAATGCTGGAACATGAATATTGGAACATGAATGCTGGAACACGAAT
>JASDQU011443280.1:1781-17437 GCA_032191745.1 Picea mariana | reverse complement strand
AACAATGAGGAAGGGGAAGGAGGGGGGGGGGGTTTGAATCAAATGGAGCCATAAGGACACATGGTTGTTTCTGCATGTGGAGTCATTTTTCCATATTTTCTTTGGGTTGGACTGTACTTTGTCCTAGTCCAACCATTGGGATCAAGATTTTGGAATTCATGTTGGAATATTTGCATTAATGCTAAGGCCTATGCTGATTTTTGCAATAATTGTCTCTTTTATTTTGAATCACAGAATCGTCCTCTTGCCAATGATGTTAATGAGTCGTTTATTTTTTAATTATCTATATCAAATGAGTGAGGGTGACCTATCACTTTGACCATTGATATTTTCACTCTGTGTCCATTGCCAGATCCTCAAAATCAATCATGATATAGATGGAAGAACCCATGCACACATTTACTCACCAGAGGTGCGGCACATGGTTCGATGCACTTCGACATGAATTCCTTAATGGATTAAATGAACAAAGTGACCCTATATGGTTTGCCACATACCCTCTTTCGGGAATATCAGGTCAACTTCCATGCAAGAGGTATAAGACTAGGTGCAATAGTCTTTAGTAGGATCCATTGGTTAACCATTTCTTCGATAGTTGTGTTGGAGTCATCTGTATGCTTAATGGGGTTGAGGAGAAGGTGTGCAGGGAACATATTATCATGGGCTATTGAAGGTCACCTTTTTTTCCAACGTAAAATTAGGGAATCGAGGAAATAGGGTGTTACTAGGGAAGTTGGTGGCGGTGATTCATATAATTACCATACACATTGCGCCTCTATTTCACAATCCAGTGCCTTTTGCAGAGGTGTGTGTATTCATGGATGTCAACATTAAGTTGAAACTGTTCACACATGGATGCTTTAATAGATACCCATTTGTGATATGATTCACGATGTGCATCCCACCAGTGTGCAGGAATCCCTATCAGTACTAAGTCAAGTGTGCAAGTTTGTTGGTACTCTAGAATGTGTTGTATCCATGCAATTAATGTTTCCACCAGCTCTGACCCATCATACCAATAGGATCCAAAGTATTCTATGTTCTCTTCTACATAGATATGCGTGCACCTCCTTGTTGAGACTTCATATAGCTTGCCGTGCCACCTTTCCATGGAATCCTCATAATCTATGTCATAAGACTTGAAACTTCTCTAACTTAACTCTCCATCTATGGTGGGGATGATGTAGTCCTCCCTGTGCCCTATGACTTTGTAAATATTTCCAATCACCAAGATCCATGCATCATCATCCATGAGCTCATTGTATTGGTCACCCTCATATGGATCTAGTGGCATGACCATGCACAAGATGTCAGTTTCAAAGGAAATATTTATTCAAATTTAACACCACATTATTTTCAAATTCCCAGTCAATCCCCATTAGTGTAGGATATGGATTAGACTCATCCATTATCTCGATTACTTCTAAGTTGAACTTTGTCTTCAATACTTCGATGTTCAATTATACTAGCTTTAACTGGCTTATAAGATAGATCTTGTATTCATTTTCCAGTCAAAGTTGAATGGGCAACCATACCAACTTAGTCTTACCCATCACTTCCCATGATTTCTTGGGGAAAATGTTCACGTCAGATCCTATATCCAACATGACTCCATACATCTCATAACCACCAAGCTCCGTTGTCATCTTGAATTCTCAGCCATTGTGCTTTTACTTGTTGACCCGACATACATCTCTTTCTTTTAATGGAGCAAATATGGTTGTCTCATCTCTTTGTTCTTTCATGAAAGTAACTAACATCTGGATCATCTTACTTGCCACTTATGGATTTTTAAGAAACTAAAAACAACAGTACACGAAGGTTTTGACTTGATCTTCAACTTCTTCCATGCCACCTAAGTCGCACAAGGATTCTACGTGCATTGTGCATTGCAAATCCTCCTAGTATTATTCTTCGTATGTATTTTCCTCAACACATCACAGTTTAGTCTATATACTTAATTCCTCTATTGATATTTGGGTCATGCATTGTATTTGTTCACACATGTCAGCCTCCTTCAAATATATTGTGTCATGCACTGCAATTCCTCGCATCCATGAGCTTCTTCCAATGATCTCTACATCACTTGCTACACCTCTTCATGGATCCACTCTTCTTCCAATGACCTTTGCTCCACTCTCTGTACTTCCCATCGGATCCATGCCTCTTCAAGAGACCTCTGAGTCATGCATTGTATCTCCTTGCATACTCTTTCTTCTTCAAGTGCTCTATGTGCATTGTGCATAAATTGCTTCTGTTGAGAAACATTATATTTAGGAGGGGTCTAAGGCTCCTTCCTTATATTTCCATCTATTGTTTGACCCAAGACTTGACCATGCTCGAAGTATGCCCCTTTCTTCACCCCTCCACAAGTTACTACCCAAATGTCCGCCTCATTCTTCTTTATGTTTTTGAATGACTAGGCATGCACCATGTTACAAATGGTCTTATTTTCCTCTCACTTCTTTAGTAAGTCAGGAAAATCCTTTGTTACATGTTCATGAATATAACAACAGGCACAAAGCACATGTGGCTCAGTACAAAATCGTGAGACATGACCAATATCACCGCAATTAAAATAGGTGGGGGATCTACCTCCTACTACACCATATTCGTGGCCACAACCGCACCCATATCCACCTTGGGGTCCTCCTTGGTATCTGCCTCTATCTAGGCCACCGGGCTCACCACTTGTTTTCTCCTCCTGTACCTGAGATTCATCGTGGGTTTTATCTTGCATTAATTGGAGGGAGTGGTATTTTTTTACATCATGGTCGACATACTTACAGAACTCATAGAATGGGATGTGAGTTTTTTTCTGGTATTTCTGCAATGTGGGATAGCATGGTGGCACATGCCCCCACTTCCTACATATTTCACACCATCATGACTGTCGATATGGAAATGCATTTCACATACCTGTTGCGACATAATTTAGAAGGATAGGGCACTCATCTCAGTGATTCCCCTTGGATCGACATAGAGTACACCAAATTTTCTCATATACAACTTCATTCTTGGCCATATCTTACAGCTATATCATTAGGTTGGCCAATTGCAACTGAACCTGTGCCAACCCAACTAATGTATCTATGCCTGTGGGTGTATCTTCCAAGAACATCCCGATCTCAACTTCCTCTTCTTGAGTCATCTCCTTTTCCTGGGTGATACAGACTCAGATATGGGGGAGTAACCCCACAATGAACAATTCTTTATGTTGAACATCCTAGATTTGGAACGTTAGCCTATCCAACAAGCTATTAAATCGTTGGTCATAGTCCCTCAGAGTTTATCCTTATTTCTGTTTGATCTCCTTAATTTTAGTAATGCATTGTGATTTTAACTTAGGCTTATTAAACTCCCTAAGTAGATCCCACTTGATCTCGGCCAGGGACCTTGCCTATCTAATTGGCGTAGTAGCCTTGTATTTCATGTACCACATTAGGGCTTGTTGGAATTGTGAAAGATTGTAAGACCCTAGGTTTGAGTTATCTTTGACCAACAAAACCCTTCATACACTGGCCCTTTCAACATCATTTGCATGCATAGATGAATTCTTACTCGAGGTATCTATTAGGACTGCAAGAACCAGGTTTTTGCAGTAGTGAGGGAATGGAAGGTGACCATTCTATTCATTCTTACTTATTAGTTTTGTGTGAATAAATATGTTTTTATCCTTCAAGAGCTACTTAGAGAGTTCAAGTTGATATGACCATTATATGCCCAATTACATCATAACCCATTAATTTACCAGTCATAGCAATGGTGAAATGATTATACAAAAGACAATTCTAATCTAATAAACATCAAACAAGATCCATGAACAATCATACAAAAGACAATTAACATAAGATTTAACTTGGTTCACCCAACTCTGGGCTACGTTCACAATCACTGGCTTCTTTATTATCTGTTTGATAATTTCTCTAGGCTTGTGCACTGCACTTATAAATATATATCATGGTTATGATCCTCTCTCCTATCCTAGTCCTTTTGTAGTGCAAGCCTCTCTCTCTCTCTGCATCATATCTTAACATTTCAACATCGATTCTCTGCCTTCCTGGCCTATCCTATCTCCCTTCTTACAGAAAGGAGCTCTCAACAGTTTGGAACAAACTCCACAATATTTCTTGAGAATAACCACATGGAGGAACCCCTATTCTCCAAACCCATTACATATTTATACATACATTCTAGGGCTTAAAACCCTACATTTTTCATCCCAAAACCCTATTACAATGCATGACTACTCCATTTAACTAGTTGTTCAGGTTGTTTTCACTTGCTTTTCCATCTGCAAGTTGCTTTTGCACTCTGACTACTTGTTCTTTTTTAGTTTTTGCATCCTTCTATATTTAGTATGATGGGGTTTCATCTTTACTTTTTTCCCTCTTTCTTCTCCTGCTTTATTCTTTGTTTTATTCTTTTGTCTTATTTATTCTCTATTTTATTCCTCTTATTGCACATTATACTTCTGGATGCACCTCAACTTTGCACTCCCTAGTATTGCTTCTCCCTCTATGCACCTCTTCTGTTCACTTCAAAGGAAAAAAGGCATCAACAAAAATTCATAATTTCCTTCATGAGTTGTGAAAGTAGTCTTCAGAATATCTTCCTCTTTCATGCAGATCCGGTGATAGCCAGACCGAAGGTCTAATTTGGTGAAAATACAAACACCTTGGAGTTCATCCAATAGATCATAAATGACAGGAATGGGGAAGTTATATTTTATGGTTAGTCTATTCAGGGCTTGAAAATCAGGGCACATGCGCCATGTAACTTTTTTCTTTAAGAACATCACCACTGGTGAAGAATATGGGCTGGTACTAGGGAGAATTACTCCCGCCTCTAGTATTTCCTGTACCATATTTTCTATTTCATTTTTCTTAGAAAATGGATATCTGTAGGACATTGGGGGGTTGATTTCCTAGAATAAGAGGGATGCTATGATCATGTTCACCCTTGGACGGAGGTAAGGTTGCGGTAATATCAAAGACCTTGGGATAATTTTCCAATACGAGTTGTAGGTTGGGAGGAACTACCTGAGAGGCATGTTCAATGACTTGGCTATTAAATTGAGAAATCACACCATGGTGGCCTTTCTTCAAAATTTTTTTCCATCTTGTGAGAGCTAATAATTTTTGGAGATCCTGCTTGGAGACTACATAGGGTATATGAGTGAGCGTCTTGGGTGAATCTCATACATAATTCTTGATAATCCATTTTTATTGGACCCAGAGTGCAAAGCCATTCCACTCCTAATATAATATCAAAACCACCCATGGAAATAAAAAACATGTGGGTTTTCAGAGTATAATCACCCATTTGTAGTTTAACATTCTCACAATGCACGCGACACTTCATAGTAACACCATTATTAATGAGGATTTGAAAATTAGAAGCATGGAATACAAAGCAATGGATCTCATTGGCAATCCTGCGATGAATAAAATTATGGGTGCTACCACTATCAATCAACACCACCACTGACTGATGTTTGATGTATCCCTTGAGCTTCAATTTCTGTAGGACCAAAATACCTAAGAGTGCATGAACCAATATGATTGGTTCTTATGGTTCTATGGGGGTTACCATAGGAGCTTCGACATGATCACTTGGTGGAGCCTCATCTGATTCAGGATCCTCATCTGATGGGATTTCATTAGAAGGAGATGAAGTGGATACATCAATCTGGAAGAACTTTTGTTCTATAACTTTATGCCCTAGTGAATACTTTTCATCACAATATTAGTAAAGTCCTTGCTTGCGACATTCTTCCATTTCAGTTGGAGATACTTTTTGGATCTTCAATGTTTGAATCAGAGTTGGGTGAGCCCCGAGGCAAGGAAGATTGAGAATTGGAGCCTTCATGGGTGGGGCCTGAATGATGTTCTATGCTTCCTTTTCTATTTGACATTCTTGCAACTAGGTAGTAGGATGATGCATGCTCACATGGGCCTGGATGGATTCTTTTAAGACACTAATAAAACATTCAAGGTAAAATGCATCAGATAATCCCTCAGTCCATATATCCAACTGTTCAAATGTCATGATGAAATATATGAATGATCCAGTTTGGTGTAGCTTGGTGAGTCTACCCAAAAAATGTGATTCCCTATCAAAATGGGCACAAACTGCTTCAGTGAACATGTTCCAAGTGGGTTTCCTGGATAACATTTCTTATGCCACTTCCACCACTACCATCATTCTTGATCTAGCTACAAAAATGTGATTCCCTATCAAAATGGGCACAAACTAATTTAGTGAACATGTTCCAAGTAGGTTTCTTGGATAATATTTCTTATGCCACTGCCACCACTACCATCATTTTTGATCCAGGTAAAAAAACCCCTACATGGAGTTTGGTATCATCATCCCAAATATTATGGAGGGAGAAGTATTGTTCCATTTGAGAGACCCTCCCTATTGGGTTGGATCCATCAAATTTATGCATGTCAACTTTGGGCACCTTATTCCAAGAGTGGGGATAACCCCAAGGGGAGTGGGAGGAATGAGTATGCTCATAATGGGAATGTTGAGGGTCCTCTGCATTGGGTTCTACCTGCTTACATTTTTTGAATGGATGCAAGGATTCATGGAGGGATGTTTGGATTGTTGCAAGGAGGGAGGCATTGATTGTTGTTTGTATGGTAATGGGGATGGAGTCCATTTGTGATTCTAGGTTGGACAACATAGTATCCAAGTCTTCTTGGATCTGATCTCAGGTGGTTGGCATGGTAGCAGATTAGGTAGTAGATGAGGTGGCAGGATGGAAATCGAGACCACAGAAAATGAGATGTACCAGGGTGATCAAGAAAAAGAGAGGAGTCCAATGGGATATGTGTCAAATAAGGGTGTATCAGAAAGGGGTGGGACCAAGTACAGAAAAAAAGGATTAAAAGTGAATGGTACCATTGTGATTAGACTGAAGAGAGGAATGGAATGGATTATGTTACAAATAAGGGTGCTGACATGCCCCAATTTTTTTTTATTTACTCCTACAAAGTTATACTACGAGTTGAATAATACTGCAGTGAAAAAATGTCCAAATCTTTAACAAGAAGAGATGTGTAGGAATTTCACAACAAGAATGCATGAGACACAGTTGTACGACAATAGATCTTGTCTGTTCGGTTTATGTTTTTTTTCCCAAGGGTTAGGGTATTCAAGGTTTCTATAGACAAGGGCTTACCCTATGTTATATCTCTCTACTATAAATGCGGGGTCAAATAGTAGTACTCAGACCAATATCTCAAGGCACCAACTAAGGAGGCTAGACCATTCCCTTTGCCGTACTACCCAAGTAACAAAGATTATCTTCCCGAGTGTTGTCCTTGGTGGCACTATAACAGTCAAGTGATTGATTGGTTTATCCACAGATGCCTTTAGGAGATCTAGGCCGATACGTATACATGTGTTTCTTGATGTGCTACCACTTGAAGGGGTACCAATAGGGATTACAAAGGTGGCCAACAGATGTGCGCTTAAAAAATACTTGTATTTCCTGTTTGTATGACTCCCCGACTACGGGTTTATGTGCGTAACGACAGATATATCTAGATTAAAGATGTCAGAGCATGTCTCTACCCTAAACAAAATTTACCCCACAAGTATTTCCTTGGAAAGAGCTCTGATACCACTTGCAATATTATAGATATAATATAGTATGCAAAACATAAATATTTAGTAGGCATTCACAGAACAGCAATTATATATCCATAACAATATCAGAATAATACTAGAATAACACCATAAAGAGAACCTTTATTAATGATAGAAATGTTCACTTGCCTCTTCGAGGGGGAAACCTCAAGCAGAGAAGAGATCTATTACAATAATATCCAAGACAAAAATATCCAATGCCTCCTACTCTTATTTATACTAATTCAACCTTCTAAGGAAACTTCTAGAAGAAGATTTTCTAGAAGTGAAAGCTTCTATTAAGTATTCTTACATTGACTTATTCTCCTTTATTTATTAGTCCTTATTGACCAATGTCATCCTTTATTACATAGAAAGCATATCCTACTAACTAGTGACCCATGGAGAGGGGTTAGGATAAGATCCTAACAACTGAACATGGCCCAATAATCCAAGCACACTTCAAGGAACTTATGAATAAATTCCTTGAATGTTGCAACCAAAACTCTAGAAAACACCAAAGGGGAATTATTTAGTCCAAAGGGAATTACTGTATATTGATAACTCCCTCACTCTTTCATGAAAGTAGTCTTGTGTTGGTCCTCATGCACAATTTTTATATGATGGTACCCCAAGAATCCATTTGTGAAAGAATAACTTAGTTGGCCTCCTACATTCTCTAGTACCTCATATGTGAATGGCGTTGGGAATGGGTCATGTAAAAGGAGTTATTCAACTTCCTCGTATCCACGCAGATCCTGATTCTCCCTATATTCTTTTCCTGTACTGCCATTGAGATAATCCATTCTTATTCCTCCACAGGTTCAATGATTTATGTGTTGAGCATCCTATCTATTTCTATTTTCAACTTTTCCTTGTACTTTGGATTTAACCTATAAGGTCATTATTGCACTAGATTAGATCCTAGTTTCAAGGGAATATTCATCTCACCTAAGTCCCCAACTATCCCATTCATCTCAGAAATTTTGTTGGGAGTAGGTCTTGATATTCCCACAAAAATTCTGCAATTTTCTCGACTGTTTCATCACTCCAGTAATCCCCTATCTATGTGAAATTTTGATTCTTTGTCATATCAATATTTACCTTCCACATCTTTATGGTATGTGTGTACACAATGGACTGAATATCTAGTCCTTATATTTCTCGTTCTCCTTTTGTTTCAGATAGTTGGACGTTCCTAGGATCTTCCTCATCATATTCTTCCTTAGCCACATTGTAACACTCCAATAACTCCTGGAAAATCGTAGTATCCTTGTGCAATCTACACACTGGTACTGCCTCCATAGACCTCTACTCTAAGAAGATATTAATTCAAACATCCTATAGCATTGCATATAATGATGGATATTCATGGTCAAATTTAAATGTTTCTTTGAACCTTTGAGCCAACTCTTCACATCTTTTTGTCTCTCTCCGCATTTCCAATTCCAAATACTAGCTCTTCGAAATTATGTCTAGGGTATGTATAAATCTGTGTGGACATTCTGTTTCGGTACTGAACTCCATAAAGTCCTGCACTGCTCAAAATGACATGTTGGATCACTCTCTCTTGTATACTTCTGAACAATATTTCCTCCTTCAATACCAAACCTTACTTACATTAGTCTTCTGCACTGTGACCAATCTTTCATTCCTTCCTTGTGTGCAACCCACCATCTGGTTGAAGTGAATTTTAGGACAACATATAGTGCCAACAACCTTTGTTGTTTGGGTACCTACAAATCAAATTCCTTTACAAACAAACTTATTTCAGTTAATCCATCATACCTGGGTGGATCACATAATTATGTTCCAAGCCAATGCAAGGATTGGGTTATGTGTGCACAACGTCTGGTTGAGACTTCATGCATTATCTGTGACCAATGCTCTAGCTCTTCTTTAGAATATGATGCACATGAACGGATACTTTTCCAACTTAGCATACCATTTGTAGTAGGGTTTACATAATCATCCATCTACAGAGTCATGTTATATAAGTTGTCCATGTCATTTCCTCTGGTTGGCTCTATGTATCTCTTTCCTTATAATGGGTCCAAGGGTGCAGTAACTTTCAAATATGCAACTTCAAATATCATTTCCCTGCTCTTCAATTTAATGATTTCCTCATTACCAAAATCCCATTCCAATCCCATCAATGCTGGATATGGTTGATTGTCATCCACGATATCAATAACTCCAAAGTATTCCATACTGCACACCCCATCTATGTTCACGGGTACTCATGTCAAATGACCAATCAATACTATTTTGTGTTGAATCATGAGCCTTAAATGAATACGAGACCATACTATCTTGGGTTTTCCCATCATATCCCATGTCTACTTAGGAAAAATATTCACATCATACCCCAAGTCCAATATAACATTATCCACATCATACTCTCAAATTTGTGCATTGAATCTGAATTTTCCATTGGTCCTCTTCCTATGCAGTCCTTGATTCACCACCCTTTTTGCGATGGGAGTCTCCCTTTATTGTGTGCAATGATCAGTCATATCATAGAGTGTACCCAATGCAATTTCATATTTCATTCGCTCTACACAAATCCACATGAATTATGTTAGTGTTCTTACCTTTCGAGTTGGTTTCTGGCACAACGCGATCTCCTACATGAGGAGAAAATGATGTTGATGCTCCCTAATCCTGTCCAAGTGCTTCTTTCCTTTCCCTTTGATACATATCCTTTTCTTTCCGAGGATCAAAGGTTGGCATAGGACCTTCTAACTTCCTTACCCATTTCTCAGTTTTCTTTCCTTCACTTGCCATATCAGCTCCTGTTCTATCTCCTCTGTGTGTAACAACTTTTATTCTTGGTCCTTCATTGTGTTTTTTAGCCGATATTTTCTATACATTTTGGTTTGGATTTTAGTTTTGGTTTCCTATGGCCTTCCATTTCACAACTAGTTGATCAAAATATTATGTCGCATGATTCAATGCTCTATAGTATGTGCACGTTGTACACAAATTCATACAATCGTGAGCCAAGTGTCCTAGTTGATTACAATTGTAACATATAAACGGTCCTCTTCCTCGTCTACCAAAATTTCCTCTGCCTTTTCCTCTACCAAATTTTACTCTATTCCCTAGATTAAAGCCTCTTTGATTATTATAATGAGAACCACCTTCTTTTGTTGTAACATTCTCCTCCTGGATCTTATATGTATCTAAAGTGTGCTCCCTCATCAAGTCAAACATGTAAAAATCCTTCTCTTCATGTCCAACATACTTGCAAAAATTGCAAAATACGTTTCTTCGTGTAATATGATACTTCTATAGTAACGAACACTCAGTTGGATGATTTCCCCATTTCTTACATATGTCACAATAACACCCTCCTAGTAGTGGAGTCGGTGCTCCATTCGCCAAATGCTACGTGAATGTTGGGCATACGTCCTTGTGGTGGGATTTAGTCCTACACTTGGTACACTAGACTTGCTCATGTTTTTCCTTTCCTTTTGGGAGTTCTGCTAGTTTAATTGTCAAATAATCCAACTACGTTTGAACTTGTGCCATTCCTCCACTATCTCCTACAGGGGATGATTCCAATTTCATTGCAATTTCCAACACCTCTGGCTATGACGTAACCTTCTGTTGAATCAACGGCCTATGAATGTGTAGTAGAAGTCCATAAATAAACCATTCTTTATTTTGTTGATCAGGGCTATGGAATGTCATTCTACCCATCATATCCTTGAACCTTTGATAGAAGTTCCATACTGACTTTGCTTGCAATGTTTAATTTCTTTCAGTTCTGTAATATATTGTGAATCAAATTTTGGATTTTTGAAATATTCCAGCAACACTTACCTTATACCTTCCAAAGTTCGGGCATGTCCTATAGGTGTGGTACTCTACAACTTTATGTACAAGACTAATGCATGGCCTCAAAATATTGTGGATAACTACACAATGTTCATAGCCTTGTCCTGGACATTCTTTGCAACCCAAATTGTCTGGTAGACAAACATATATTTTTCTGGGTCCTTTGACCTATCTCCTTAGAACTCTTGAAGTCTAAGGGTGTTGTATACCCCTACCAAGCTACTTTTTATAGTCCCTCCTCTTGGTGATGCTATTTGACTCTGAATCTACGCACTGCTTACAATACTTTGATTGTTACTACTATGTCCTCCCTAGCTAACTATAAGTTCTTTTGATAAGTATTCAATTGTTATATCTGATTGTGGTGACACACATGGTGTTGTGTTGGTTTTTCCACTCGGGTGAGAAAAATAACAACACTTGCATGCCTAGTTGGGCCTGCTAGACAACAAAAAATTTTGTGTGTGTTAAACAAGCCAAACACATGTATAAACAAAGAAATAAAAAATAGAAAGCATGAGAAACTTATAACCATAAACAAAATCAACCAATGACCAATATAATTCCACCAATGGATCAATCTATTAGTAGTAAAAACACTGCAGAGAAAAATGAGGACGTATGAATCCCCTCTTCCTTCTTGGGAGGGATCTTGAGTTCCCTAATGGAGAGCTCTTCTTACAATGGAATAAAAAATGGCAAGTGGTGAAGAACAACAATGCCTATTCCCTCAAGAGGTGAGTGGAATGGCCTATTACAATGATGCTTGAAGGATCCAAAGAGAAAACAGGATTCTCAAGGGAGAATTGAGGCATCATAACAATACTATGAAGATTCCTAATTTCTTAGTGCACCCATGGCTCTTATTTATAGCATTTATTCAAGAGAAAATGTAATTGGTTATTGGTGTGAACAAGGGGCCTTTTAGGGAACCCTCTAGTCCTTGACCAACCCCCCATTTGGATTTCCCTCAGATATGAAGGTCAATTCGTGTTGGGAGTTGGTCCATAAGTGGTTGAGGGGCCAACAAGATCCATAAATGCGCCATTCATAGGAGTGCGCGGATTTTCTCGTACACAGTCGTGCATTTGGCGCATTGTGCGCTCTAAGGGCTTTGTTTTCCCATGCACTATGCACGTGCTTCCTTTGGTGAATTTTCACATGTCATTTTTTTCCCATTTGTATAGGTTTTTTCCTTTTGAAATACATTTCAGTGTTGCAGGTGAACTAATTGCTATTGGCATTGTTTTGTTTATGTAACCATTTACATGCAATGTTGCGGATGATATTTTAGTGATAATAGATGCCCATTGATGTATGAGGTTAAGAGAATATGTATAGCCAAAATATATCAATGTTTCTTCTACTGAGAGTGCCATTTTAATGAAGAGTGCTGAGAGGAATTGCAAGAGTAATCCGTCAGAGGGAGAGGGGAAATTGTGGGACCCAAACCTTTCTCTCGGGAGAAAAAATAAAATCTATGTGCAAACAAGGCGGTCATGTCCCATGCTCATGTCATGTCCCATGCTCATGTCATGTAACCAAAATGTGAGATGATAATTGAAGATGTATGTTGGTGTAGATAACTACAGCGCCCTCAGGGGCGATTGATAATGACATATGAGAGTTCTGAATTGTGAACATACTCTGAAGTGAGGCAAGGACTCCTGTAAGAAGTGTTGATGACTCATAGGCATTGATGGCCTAATGGATTCAGAGGTCTTCAGTTGGAATGAAACAACTGCAATCGTCGCATAGTAAGACTCGATGTAACATGAAAGTTTTCTGAAGTTGAATGTTATGGGGGTCAACAGAATCAGAGAGCAATGATGGTTCTCTCTTTTCCATCTGAGTCTCCTCATTGTAAAGGTAATGAGAGTCAAGATACTGTCGCCCTTCTAGAAACTGTGCTGATGTCGACAGAAAGGAAGACGTGACTCCAAGAAGTAAAGGGCTTCGTGAAATCCACTGAGATGAGATCAGGTACTGACATGTAACATGAATGAAGTCAAGATGTGGTGAGACTCAATACTTCTCTTGGTTGGGGAATTGTGAAGGATGATTGGCAGAAATCGTAAAACTGTATCTAGTGTCAGGGGGGTGACTAGATATGGGGTTACATTGTGCCAGAGGCTAACAAAATGGACAAATGCAGAGATCATGGGTACATGGAATTTGGGATACTCTAGGTTTGTGAATGATGTCAGAATGAAAAAAGAGTGGATTCCCCAACCAAGGGAGACATGGGTTGATTTTCCGGGAAAAGAAGGTCATAAAGGGTGATGAAAAAAAGCTAAGTAAATGATGGAAAGAAAGGCTTTTTACAATTACCAAATAGATAAAAAATAATTTCGGTTGAGTGTACAAATATAGAAATAGGTGCCCCAATGAATGTAGTCTTGTCCTGTGAAGGTGCAAGTTATGAAAGAGAACTTGTGGAGGGTGGGGGCCCAATGGGTGGGTTTCTGTATGAGGTAAATGAATGGAGGACAATATACAAATGGGAAAACTAATGGTGGATGAGATGGAGGGATAATGACACTACAGAGGTGTAGTCAATAGAACCAAGATGATATGACTTGGGAGCCCATTGGGAAAGATAGAAATATGATGAGAAGAAGTATGTGGCTTATTCTTGGAAGTGCATAAGACTATTGGGACTCCCATCCCTAGGGGGTGAAATCAACATGAGTGTCAAGTTGCCAAGGGGAACTATGAATGGGACAACTCATGTGGGGGAAATTGTTACTGGGTGACAATACCAAATTGCAGCAGAGGTGATGGTACTATAGAGATGGATGTAAGGACCCTAAAGGTGAACGTCAGAGGGTGTTACTAGGAGATTAAATTGATTTTTAGAGGGAATAATTACATTCCAGTGTCAAACATATACCTGAATGGGTTGCATCATTGTGATG
Organism: Picea mariana; assembly: GCA_032191745.1. Taxonomy (NCBI): domain Eukaryota; kingdom Viridiplantae; phylum Streptophyta; class Pinopsida; order Pinales; family Pinaceae; genus Picea; species Picea mariana. Next base: position 3,035 of record JASDQU011443280.1, on the reverse strand, counting down.
ACCAAGTACCTACACACATAAAAACCAAATACCTGACATGAACAATATTTGAGGATAAATAAAATATAACAACTATCTGATAATTTTGAACATGAGCATGTGTACCTAAATGTGACGTGAGAAAAATGCTCCCCCGGAGCCAAGTTCAGATTATGACCCAGGTAATGTGACTATGTAGATGGTGGGACCAGGATCCTGAGGTTGAGAACAGATCAGAAAATGGAGGCTCTGGGCTCCGATAAATGACTGTGGAAGTTTGGAAAAAGGGATTATATATGGCTAGTGTGACCACAATTCCACCTCATTTGGACCCTTCGCTATAGTGATTTGATGAGAGAATTTGGAGAATATTTGGAGATTACAGGAGCTTGAGTTGATCGATTTGGGAGCTGCGAGAGTCAATTTAGTGGACCCATCCTCCTGCATAATGTGGAACATCCTTAGACAGTCGTAAGCTGAACCAAGGAGGGGTAGGAAGTGACTCTGGTTCATAGGAGGAGATATTGACAGTTTCTAGAGAGGGGATGGGGGGAGTAACTTGCATCACGTGAGGTGAGGTGGTCGAATGAGGTTGAATAGGGGTTGAGTAATGACACTGGTATTCAATAATCAAAGGACATTGGTATGCGAAATGAGAAAGTGAGTCATAGAGAGTACAAGGACATCACATTCATTCATGGAATGACATAGAGACATAACGGATGTCAGCAACGTGAGAAACAGTAGGGAGACACTAAGGGGGCCCAGGTCGGGATGTTTGGCATTTGGAAAAATTGAGGTAGACACGGGAAATGATGAGTATAATGGCCATATTTTGAACAGATGGCACATGTGAATTTGGTTCCCAACCCTTTATTCTTAATAGGGGAGGACTCTGTAGTAACTGTGGATGCACTTGGTGGAGTAGCGAGCAATGTGGTTTCTCTTGGGAGTTGAATCAAATTGTGTAACTCAGAAAGAGTAGGAAATCCATTAGTGGGGTGTCCATCTCTTTTACATAGTGTGCAAGGAGGTTGAAATCAAGGAAGAAGTGGAGTTGTGGGATCTTTCTTCTTTCGTCTGCCCCCAATAGTGATAGTGGTTCCAATAGTGGGGGGGGATGGTGGTGTGGCAGAAGCCAGTAATAGAAGTTGCATTGATATTCCCTCTATCTGAGGAGGGAGAGATGGTTGAGGAACCATCGCGGGGGGATGTAGATACCATACAGGGATGGAAAGCACAATGTCAGGAAGGGTAAGGGTTGCAACTACCTGG
>JASDQU011443278.1:5587-23329 GCA_032191745.1 Picea mariana | reverse complement strand
AGAAGATTCTTTCTCCCATGATTCCTTATCTGATTCTGAAGATGGAGCATCTTCAACTATTGGCTCAACTATTCTCCCTTATCTTAAGTGTATTTCATCACAGGGCATAGGAGTAATAGATAAGGAAAGCACATTAAGTATGTCTATGTTTTGAATGACCTTATTATTTGGGTTTGGATTAGGTTCCACGGGCATCTGAGGTCGTAAGGGAGGATTTTTTGGTGAGTTATTGGGAGGAAATTACCGCTGTTGCTGTTGGTATGAAGGTTGGAACTATTGTTGAAAGAAGTTTGGTTGGTGTTGGCTTGGATAACTAAGTTGTTGTTGAGGACCTCTCCCATATGGGTTCCATTGCCCATAATGATTCAATTGTTGGGGCATAGGTAACCATGCATTGGGATCATGATAAGAGGGTGGCAATTGATTTGGAGGGGGAGCATTCGACTGACCATATGGTAGCTGATTGTTCCAATAATTAAATGCTGGAGGAGAGAATTGAGAATTCATACCTTGACCTCTTGGCTGCCATTGTCTTCTTTGTGTGATTAGATAGACAACCTCTGCTTCCTCATTAGTTTCTTTCATTGATGATTTTACCCCTGGTAGAGAAGGACATTGGTCACTGGCATGGTCTAATTCACAAATAAGGCATACCTAGACACTGTTCAGTGGTCACTCCCTTGGTGGATGTTTCTTCCTGCATTTTGGACAAGAAATGCATAATACTTGCTCTAGTTCTGCTTGTTTTTGTTTGACCTACAAAGTATCCATTTGTGAGGCAAAAGATTTAATCATATCTGTTTTCAAACTTTCTAACAGATTACCTATTTCTTCTCTTGTTGCTCCTCCATTTGTTGATTTATGTACCCTTGAAAAAGTAGTATCCTTGGTAGCTGACTTATTTCTTGTAGACCCTCGAGAACATATTTTGCAGAGGTCTGCAATTTCCTCATAGGATTCCTTAGATATATCTCCTTTACCAAGCATATTCAACATATCTAAGTAATATTCTCTAACTCCTTTTAGCAAAATGGTTTTCAGAATGTCCTTACTCACATCCGGATGGCCAGACCATTGTAGATTGTATTGGAGTCGCTCCAGAAAGTCTTCAAGGGTCTCGTCCTCCTTCTGTGACATTTTGAACAGCTCCTATCTGTGTTCCCTTGTTTGACAATAGTCTTGGTATTTGTGCAGGAAAAGCTGCCTCATTTGCATCCATGTTGAGATGTTTTCCCCTCCAAGGCTCATGAACCATCTTAATGCATTTCCTTTTAATGTGGATAGAAACAGTTTGAGCTTCTGCGTAGTGGTAGTGTAGTCATAGCTTCTACACAAAATGTCAAATTCAAACAGAAACTCATCCAGATCCTCAGTAGATAATCCATGAAAATTTGGGAGAGCCAAGAGAGGTATGTTTTTCATAGGATCCATCCCTCGTGTGGGAACATCAGAAATAGGAAAAACCAGGGTAGAGATAGTGTTTTCATTGTTTACCTGATTCTCGTTATTCTGTGGATTTTCTTGGTAGAGCTCTTCTTCGTTATCCCCTTGATTCTCCATATGTGCTCTCCGGTTCCACTCAATATGAACAACGTCCCACTCTTCCTTAGTGACTATCTGACAGTTGATCTGATAAACAACTTCTTCTAGGTTTTCTCGGTTTGAGGCTATACTGCCTTGATCCTCAATGTTCTCCAGTGTTGCTTGTTGATTTGTTGGTGACAAATATTCAGCTTCGATTTCAGATACAACTTTAGCTTCAGCCCTTGATGAGAACGATGTTTCAAGAGGGGGTATTTATGCTGACTGGGAATCACGTCCTCTTGGAGGATTGGCAGAGCGAAAAATGGATTCTGAAGAAGAATCTGCTCTGGCTATAATCTCTTCAACAATGTTTTTTCTTCCCAATATGTTAGGATTTCTTCCTCCACGTCCTTTGGTGCCTACAATGTTAGTATTTTGGGGGGTTCGTTCTCGTGTTGGGTTATTCATGCAGACTATTCATTCCTAAAAAAAAACTAGTGTGCTTACCAAAATCTACAATTATCTCCTCCGACAACGACGCCAAAATGTTGGGCACTTTAATTGTCTAATTAAATGGAAAATCAAAGTGTTTAATATAAATTTTCAACCCAGGGAAGTCTGTTATTTCAAGATAATTCTGCACAGTCTATGCTAGATTATGGAAGCATCTCTATTCTAATTGCAGTAGGGAAGTTCTTCTAACAAAAACAAGCAAACAATATTGCTGACACAATTGTGTTGATACAATTGGAGTACTACAGGCTTAAAGTCATAATTGCAATCTAAAATGATGAATCTATAAAAACCATGAATTGCCTACCTTAATCTAACTTTCTAATTTACTTTTGCAGGAAGAAATTCTATTCTATTGCTGAAGGGAAATATACTTATTGCAAGAAGCTACTTCACACTTTTTAATTCTCCAAAACAAGATTTAAACTTAAGGTAGAAAAAGGAAAAGTAACTCTCCAGCCATGCTCAACAACTGACTTCTAATTCTCATGAGACAAGCTATGTGCATTTATCAGGAAGGGACTAAATTGTAACAGCAGTTGCATTCAGAAACATCTAATAGTTAAACCAATTGCAATGAAAACAACTAAATCTAGAATTCGAAATAGAGGGGAATCGGTGAAGAAGGTGGGCCCTTTCCTTCTCACTGAATCCACTCAAAGAGATAGATCACAGTATGTTAAAGAAATTCAATCCAGTTCTTCATTCAATTGCCAAAAAGATGTTGAGTACAATAATCGTTCCTTTCTTCAGTTCCAGCCAAAAGACTAACCAACCTTTACATTCTAAAAGCTCTGCTATTTAAAGTCAAAGTTAGTCAGTGTTCAGAAACAGAGCAGTCCTGAGAATCCCCGATTCTCAGGATGTTCATTAGATATCATAAATATCAAATCTTGAATTCTCATTCATCAACATCGTGAGCCAGCATTCTAATCGACAGGTGTTGCAGTAGTCATATCACAATAGGACTGGTGGCATCTATTGTAATAGCTTTCGATATTAATAAGCTTCTGTTGTAACATTTGTGTAACAGCTTCCATGACTGATGGTTGTTTGTTTCAGAATTCCTATAACATCTTCCAGAATTGATGAGCATCCATTGCAGCAATCCTATAACAGCTCCCAGGAATTACGCATAGCTGTGACAGTAGCGACCCGATCCTCGAAGTGGGATGTTCTATAATTTTGATCATTAGTTGAATTATTTCATGGGTAAAATATGTGATCGTATTCAATCAAACATGCTAAGTAAATGAAAACATAAAATCAAGATGAATAGTTCATACCTTGGGAAAAAGGGTCTTAGTGCTCGTTATAGTAGTCATTTAGCTTAGGAAATGAGAGGGTTGAATGATCAAAAGGCATAGTGAAAAAGGGAATTTCAGGGTCCTAACAACAAGCTACTCAAAAAGTGTTGAAATTAGAATATGTAGACATAAAAGAAAAAATAACCATCATCTTTACAAAACCTCTACCGAGAAGCACCTTTGAAACTCTTAGGCAAAAATTAGGAGTAATTGCCATACCTCATTAAAACTAAAGAATTTTCATCAAAAGAAAGAAACACATGGATAGAGGGAACATCACCTTGGGGGAGCATCACCTTAGGGTGAGAGAAGAAATATCTCTTCTTCCATTGCTTTCAAAGGGGGAGGATAATCAGTAAAAACCTAATTAAAAATAGAGAGTTTTACTTTTTTTCCATCAATTCCAAAGGGGGAGAATGTTGGACCTAGTATTATGGGGTTGGCATTAATGACAAAGAGGACTAATATGGTCAATGTTGGGCATGGATTTGGTATTGGAATTGATACAAAAAGGATCAAGTAGATTTCAATAAGTATGGTATAAAAGTATCAGCAAGAAAGTCTCGACCAATCAAATCTTAAGTTGAGTTGAAACAATTAAATGGGTCAAGTCAAATATCTAAATGCAAGGAGAAAGGATCAAAGTTGATTGTTTCAATAAAATACAACAGAGATTGAGAAGTCTGGTATAAACATCTCATCAAAAAGTTGAAAAAGGTGAAGTCAAAGAAAAAGGTCAAAGTTTAAGAAGTTCAACAAAGTTGAAGTTCGAAGTCGGATAAGTAGAATAAGTTGAAACCAAAGCAAGTCGGGTCGATCTAAAATAGAATTACTCAAGTCAGTTTTTCTCTAAGTCGAGTCAGTCTGAGTAGAAGTAAAGTAAATTACCTGAAGGTTGATGTCGAAAGAAAGTTGAGTCAGGAAATATAAATTGGCCAAAGCAAGTCGGGACAACCAAAGTTGAATCTCTTAAGTCTAAATTTCTACTTGTTGAGTCGACCAAAAATATGTGTCTCGGTCGAATGAGGAAGCAAATACAAAAAGGGTGAGACCAAGTGGAATATTTAGTGACTAGAAGTTGAGAGGGAACCGATTTTAATATCCACCATCAAGTAAAATGTTTACAAGTTGAGTTTAAATAGTCACCGACAAAGGATATATATGGAGGTTGATTTAGACATCCACGAAAAAAAAATGTACTAAAGTCAATCTGCATCCGACGACGAAAGGGAAATATAGGAAAGTTTCCTTCAAAGAACTGCCCACCTCATAGATTTTTTTGGGAAACCACCTAAGTTTCAACTAATTTGGTATGTTCTACACAAAACCCATGTCGTATAATTTTAAATCTCATTTCCATCACTCCAGATTTGTCATACGAAAATCACTATCTAATTTGGTGTACGAAAATAAATTAATAAAAGTTATAATTTGTGTTAATGAAATGAAGGGGTGAAATGTTTCATTATCAAAATAAACATTGGTTTAAATCAGACCATTTATAATTTGTTGGCATAGGGGAAGACCCAGGGTTCAATGCTTCAACAACGCACCAAAAAAACCCTAACTACCGACCCTTTCGGTAACACCTACGAAGTAGATGAAGTCTCACCCAAGGTAGAGGCAGGGGTGGTTACAACACTCAAATGTATGAAACCTAGTTGGGACACATATCTATGATTAAAACACTTAATAGAGCACTTAGCAGTTATCGTTCATCAATATTCACTCCGCGGCAGAAAACCCTAATTATAGAACAACGCAGTATTCAACAAGATCTAATACATCTAAGCACTTAGCATATGGAAAGAGATCAGATATAGAATTCATTCACATTACCAAGAAATAAGCTATCATATCATATTCATCTAACAAACATATCACATCATTAAGCATGAATCACAACAATCACATAACAAGCATAAGCACAAAGAAAACACAACATAAGATATATGTGGTTCACCCCAGCGTGGGGATACGTCCACCAATTCTTATCTTCTTTATTATCTGCTGTCAATCTTCTTACATGCACAGAGCCCAGAAAACCCACTTCGCATAGGATAGGAGATCTACATGCACATCGCCAGATCCTCCTTCCCTGAGTTAGGTCACAACAAAAAATCTTCTTACACAGTTTGCACACCAACTTCTTACAATCACTTGCACTTAGCTCTGCAAGTATTAACACATAGTATGCACAAAGCCTCTAGCTCTGCACTAAGATGATTCTACTAGGTCTCTTCACTTAGCACACTCATCTAGCACACTGGCCTCTTCTTACATCACCTAGCTATCTATTTATACATTACAAAAGGGCCTAAGCATGGGTAAACCCATGGGCTGACATCCCATACCTGTTACATAAACCCTAATCCCAAAAGTGCCCTAAAAAGGGGCTGAGATCCCGTGATCTCCACTTTTCTTGGTACTCCATCTTCGAACAACCTGTCGAAGTCCCAAAAATGGTCAAAGATGAAAAAGGTTCTCCAAAACTTGGTCGAGGGCCAACAGGCCCCCAACACTCACCTGTGACTCATCGCAAGTCACTATGCTATGGGTAACGCTGCCTCAAATGCCTCGATCTTGGCTCGAGCTGCTTTGACCTACTGCTTCGCCAAGGCCTCTTGCTTGACGAGCTCCTGAATAACTACCTCGGGCATAGGTCCTTCCAAGCGTTGTTTGACTGCAGTGACTGCTTGTTCTAGTTATTCTCCTCATCCTTCAATTTCCTCAAAAAGTAGGCAAGATACATCCTGGACTGGCTGGAGCTTCTGAGTCACTTCCATGACTTTGCTCTGTATGGCATGGACCTGTTGTTGAGCCATGCATTGTTCTTGGGATCTTTTCATTTGCTCAATTGCTGACAAGGGCTTCAACTATGCTTGTACGGTTGTTGCTTGTTGCTTTGCTGCGACTCCAGTGTATTTAGTTCAGGGTCCTTGGTAAGGCTCTCATAATTTTGTGCACTTTGACTGCTAAGATGTTTACATTCAAAGGCTAGTAACCTGATTCTCTGGACAGCCCTTCGGGCGGTTTCTTCTTGTTGGTCTCGCACTTCCTGTGGAGTGCTTGGTACTACTTGTAACTCCAATTCTGCTACTCTCTGTTGATGTTTCTGGATGGCTTCGGCAAGCTTCGCTACTTGACTCTCCATTGGGTCTTCCTCTATCTGTTCTAAGCCTGTCACAAAGTGAAGTACTCTGTTAACTACTTCTTTAACTCCAACTTTCTCTATGAGTAGCTGTTCTTTCTCTTTCTAGATCTGCACTTTTTCCTCTTCGAACTTGATTTGGAGGTCGTCCTTCTCTTGTTGCGTAACTCGGTGTTGCTCTATGACTTCCTCTTGTGCTTTCTTAAGGGCCACTGTGTCCTATTATTTTTCTTCCTGCACACGACGAAGGTGATCTTCGGTTGCATCAGCTATTCTGCAGAGTTGGGCAAGCTCATCTCCCAACTTTGTTTCTTCTGATGGTGGGGGTACATTGGACACTGCGTGGCTAGAGTGAAGGGCTTGATGTACTCCTCTTAGCTCTGCTTCAATTCTTTCATACATGGTTTCTTGTTTTCCTTCATTTCTCTGCAAAATATCTTCTGAGGCGTCTGATACAGCTGTGATAATGAATTCGAAGCCATCGACCATGAGCACAGTCTGCAGCTTTGGATTACTAGCTTTGGAATTCTTCCGCGATGTAGGTTTCATTAGGGAAAATTTTCTTTTCTTGGACGTCTCTGCCTCTTCAAGGGGTCTCCTAGGCGGTGTTACTTCACCCTGCTTCTGCTTGTCTTCTTCCCCTTCTTTGTCCACTTCATCATCTCCTCCTCCACTAGGTGAATCTGATGCAGTCTCTTCTGATGTGCTGTGTATTTCCTGTACATCTTCCTTCTTTTTCTTCCTGCTACTACTGGGTGCATCATATTCTTCACGAGTAACCACCGAAATTCTAATGAGTTCGAGGTCGAACAGTTCTATGTGATTAACTGACACTAGGAGTTCTTCAGGCCACTCCTTGGTGATTTCCTCCATGTCCTCCTCGGTGATATTGTAATAGGATCAAAGCTCTTCTTTATGTTTGTCTGTATGCGCAATGATATATAAAAAATGCCTATCTGCGCAGAACTTCACAATTGGTCTGAACCTATCCAGGGCGTTTGATGTCATACAAGGGAAAGACTCAATAAACCTCTTTAAGTGCAAATAGTAGGTATGGAACACCGTGTTTGACTACCATTGTTTCCACATATCGCTTGAATACCAGAGTGTGGTGAACTTCACAGCCAGTGGCTCGAACGACTCAATTTCAGGGAAGGTCGCACCTTCCAGCATCTCCCAAGCAATGAACACGATGAGGATCAACAGCCAGCTAAAATGGAACTCATAGCCCTAATCCTGAGCTTCGTGGCAGTCTTTTTATAACTGGTTGATGAGGTAACTCACCCAGTTCATTTGTAATCCTTCCACGCATTTTCTTGCGATGTCAAAAACGAACCTCGTGACCTGTGTGGGTATGTTATTCCTTACTATCTTACTAGTGATCAACTGGCAGGCTAGGTGCACTGTGCCATTCTATATGGAGGCTACCCTGTAGCCTCGCTTCCCCTTCTCGACATTGCCATATGTGTCTTTAATCTTCTATGCCAAAGCGCAATCTGCAGCCTTCCCTAAATAAAATTCTTGTGGGTCTAGTCCCTGCATGCTTAATCCGGTGATCCTATCGATTGGTGTTGGATCGATGGTGATACGCCTGTCCAACCATAGATAACGAAGCATGACAACGGGATCTTAATTCATGCGTTAACCTCCTGATGTCTTCCGAAGTGTGGTATCTTCATCACGTTCAAGATAGTGGACCTTGCGATGTCCATGGTCCATGGCTGGGGGATGATCTTCGACTTCATCCCCTTGGTCTTGGTCAAATACTTGTGAGGTGCAAGCATGCCATAGCTCTTGCGGTCTCCTAGGTTATAGTCACTGATATTCAACATCAGAATCCTCTCCAACTGTGGTCTGACTGCGCGTATTCCCTTTGGGAGGTACGTAGTGATGACCGTGTAGACGAAGTCCCTCAGGACACTGTCACGACTTACCGCACCGGCCAGGGGTGGGATTTAGTTGGGCAGGATGGATGGGATTAGCTTCGCATTCGCCAAGTCATCATGATGCTTTGTTCATTTCTCAGTCATAGCTCAGGATGGTCCAGATCCACAAGAAGTCGAGAGAGAGGCTTGCACTCCTCTCGTCGATGAGGCTTGGATGCCTACGGACATCACTTTCTCAGCCATGAGGTCTATCAGAATATCTTCGATGACTTTTTCTTCTATTCTAATTTAGTCTGACATGCACACTCAAGATATGATATCTCAGGTCAGTGAATCAACACTCAATGTAACAGAACAGATGGTGAGGTCTCAATGATCACTGTGCGAAAGAAACTAGTTCTTTGTGGGCTTGGATAATCACAATTGGTAAAAGTGTTCTCAGTGAAACGCTCGATGGGATAAATAGACGTCGTAACAATATCTATCAATGGGTAGGAATGCTTCAATCAATTATATTCCTTCCATTATGGTGCAGTCCCAATGGTACAGTGGCAAACATTTCAAAAATAACCGCTTTTCTAGCCATTCTGGAGCGTCGTTCTAACAGTCAGGATGCCTGCAATGGTCATATTGCTTTGCAGTGGAAAAGTGTCAATATTCGATATTTTGATATCCTGACGGAGTTCCAGTTCTACAAACCTTCTTTCTGCGGAATCCTCTCTAGAACTTCCTGTAACTTTTCTAACTTTTCTTTCTTCTTGCTGAGCTTTCTATCTTTCTTTCCTGAAATCTGAGTCACTAGTTTCCTCTTTCCATTATCGTTCTTATCTCCTCTTGGCATGGTAACTTTGCACTGTGAGGGGTCTTTCATAGGGTTCAAGGGTAATACTTCTTCTCTTTCTAGGGTAGGTGCTCTACTCTCTTGTACAGACATGTGTCTCCAATCTTTCTGTGTCCTTTCAACTTCGATGTCCAGATCTCTGGTCCTTAGTAGCTTTGATCGATTCTCTTGTTCTTCCAGTAAGTGTGCTATTTTCCTAGCAATGAAATCTGTTAGTTCCTGCTTTTTCTGTTCTAAATCCTCATCTTCTTGTTTCCTTCGTATCTGATATTTCTCAATCCAGGTTTTCCCAGCAAAATAGAAAATGGGGCGTTGTTCTCAACAAAATTAACGATCTCAAATTCTTCTTTTGTCAAAGTGCCATGAGCACTCATAGATGTTTGGGTAAGTATTCCACATACGGTTATCAACTTTCCTTTAAATTATCCTATTCCTCCTAATGAAGGAACCATATCCATCTTTCCCAAAATTTCCCAAGTTCTTTTTGTCATGATATTCACCTGCGTTTCCTCATCCGGGACACAGTCTATGTCGAAGTCTCCTATTCTTGTTTCTATGTGCTCCTTCTCTTTTAAGATCTCTGATAATTTGATATCTCTATGATTGTTCAGGGTTTCTTTCATATGTAATAATATAGTCTCTGATCCTTTCTGGGGTTCTATCATATCCTTAGGTTCTTGGCTTGTCTCATAGTTTTCTTATCTCATATTCATCTTTTCAACTTTTGCAATCATTCTATGGAAATCCAAAACTTCATGTCTAGTAGCCTTACAACAAAGGAAAACAAGACCTCTACCAGGGTATTCCTTAGCAATATGTCCCGATCTTCTGCAACTTTAGCAAAGAGTTAATCCTCTCTTTCTCTTGAATGATCCCCAACCTTTCCTGTACTGCGCACTGGGATCACAGTAACTAACCTGCAAAAAATTATTTCTAGGATCCTGCATCCATTTTTTAGTCCAAACATTATTTATATGCATAGGGATAACATACCTTTCATTATTTCTATCAGATCTATTCATATCGAATCTTCTTTCTTCTATATATACCCTAGTTTCAAACTAGGACCAAATCTATTAAACATACCTAGATCCATTCTTTCGAAAAAAAAATCGCTTATCTTACCTTTCTCAGAGCACAAAGATTTAAGATCTTACCTCTTTTATTTAGATCACACTTATCTTCTTAGCACAGAGCTTCGCAAGTCAAGTAGAATACTGCGCACCAAAGCATCATATCTACGCACAAATCTTTCTCTTTTCTTCAGTTCCCAGCAATCATAGTTTTAGGTCCTGACAACGGAACCATTTGTTGGCACAGGGGTAGACCCAGGGTTCAACGCTTCAACAATGCACCAACAAAACCCTAACTACTGGCCCTTTGGGCAACACCTGTGAAGTAGATGAAGTCTCACCCGAGGTAGAGGTAGGGGTGGTTACAGGACTCAAATACCTGTAACCTAGCTGGGACACAAATCTGTGATTACAACACTTAACATAACACTTAGCAGTTATCGTTCATCAATATTCACTCCGTAGGAGAAAACCCTAACTAGAGAACGCAGTATTCAACAAGATCTAATACATATAAGCACTTAACATATGGAAAGAGATCAGATCTAGCTTTCATTCACATTACCAAGCACTAAGCTATCATATCATATTCATCTAACAAATAGATCACAACACTAAGCATGAATCACAACAATCACATAACAAGCATAAGCACAAAGAAATCACAACACAGGATATACGTGGTTCACCCCAGTGTGGGGCTACGTCCACCAACTCTTCTCTTCTTTATTATCTTCTGTGAACCTTCTTACATGCATAGAGCCCAAAAACCCCACTCCTCATAGGACAGGAGATATGCGTGCACCTCGCTAGATCCTCCTTCCCTGAGTTAGGTCACAACACAAATCCTTCTTACATATTCCACACACCAGCTTCTTACAATCACTTGCACTTAGCTCTACAAGTCTTAACACATAGTATGCACAAAGCCTCTAGCTCCGCACTAAGCCGATTCTACTAGGTATCTTCACTTAGCACACTCGCCTAGCACACTGGCCTCTTCTTACATCACCTAGCTATCTATTTATACATTACAAAAGGGCCTAAGCATGGGTAAACCCATGGGCTAATGTCCCATACCCTTTACATAAACCCTAATCCCAAAAGTTCCCTAAAAAGGGGCTGAGATCCCGTGATCTCCGCTTCGCCTGGCGCTCCGTCTTTGACCAGATGTCGAAGTACCAAAAATGGTCAAACATGACCAAGGTTCTCCAAAACTTGGTCGAGGGCCAACATAATTCTATATAAATGAAAATAAATGAAGGAAATAATTTGTATATGTGGGTTTCATATGAATATCAAAAGGAAGAGAAGATTCCAAGGAAGTAAAGAGAAGATATTTATGTAACGAGGGTGGAAGGGTGGAGCAAGGAAGGACTAATGTCCTTTACTGATTAAATTTTGAAGACATGAATTTGTTGCTTCCTAGGTTTAGTTCCCTAAACAAGGGAGTCGGTGCTTCCTAGGGTTGGTGCCCTAAAACAAGGGAGTTGGTGCTTCCTAGGGTTGGTCCCCTAAAATAAGGGAGTTGGTGCTTCCTAGGGTTGGTGCCCTAAAACAAGGGATTTTGTGCTCCCTAGGGTTGAATCCCTGAAAAAGGAGATTAGTGTCTCCCAATCATTATTGTAAATTGTATTATTGTATTGATTTTATATTCAAGTTTACTGTTGTTGATCAATTGTCGTTAATAAGTTAAAATTATTAAAAGTTTAAATAATTAACCAATATTGATTCACCCCCCCCCCCCATATCAGTATTGACCAAGTTTCCAACATACTTAATTCTAATGAGTGATCCAGGAGGATCCGAGAATGCTCACAGAGGTCCAAGAGGATATGAAACATCCATAGTGGTCAATAATGGTTCAGAAATGCTCAAAATTCAGATGTCCTAAATGCTCTCGAAAATTCCACCAATCTGTAGAACTCAACGATAGTTAACAGTCATTCATAACTCATTCATCTTCCTTATGGATAAGGAAATGACATATAATCAAATTAACCCCTCAACGATATAGGGTGTAATCTACAATAAGGTAGTGTCTAGCCTGATTCTATCATCACAAAAAATTTGAGGAAATAAATGTTGAGTCTGGAGGTATACCAAGACAAATCCATACTAAGGATCAGACGAGTCAATAAGGAACAAAAAATCATCCAGGAAAGATTCAATAACCATTGGTTCCTCATCGGCTCATGAAAATTCAGAAATCAACTCTGGGAAAGACAAGGAATTTTTAGACTTGGATGAAACAAATTCCAATTCAAACTCTTAGAGGAGTACAATCCACTTTGAGTACTTTCCCCTAATGATATGATGACTAAGAATGTGTTACATTGGGTTTGCATCAGAAACTATAGTGGTTTTCTGCAGGAGGATGTAATGGCATAGTCATTGGACATCGTAAATTGTTTCCCATGCCAACTTCTCAACATGAGAGTATCAAAGCTCGGGACCAGTAAGTCCTTTTCTAAGATAGTAAACATTTTTATCCCCTTGCACATCATTCTCATGGACAAGAACCATGCCAATGGTGGATTTAGAGGCCACGAGATAGAGAAAAAAGTCTCAACTATAATTACGAGGGATGAATAAGGGAGTCAACATCAAGGCCTTCTTCAAGGTGTCAAAGTACCATTGTTATTGTTCATCCCACACAAAAGGTACAACTCTTTTTAACAAGTGCATAAAATCTTTTGTGATATCGACATAATTTGCAATGAATATATGAAAAACATTTCCCTTACCTTGCAAACTTTGAAGTTGGCTAATGGTATGAGGAGCGGGAAATTTGACAATAGCCTCAACCTTCAAGGAATCAACCATGATCCCATACTTGGACACAATGAATCCTTGCAATCTATGAGACACCACATGAAATATGCATTTATGTGGATTCAAACGAATTTTATAGTAACCACATTGGCTAAAATGGCCCTGGAGTGACTAGGATCATCCTCACAACGCTTGGAGTGAGCATAAAAATCATTCTACAAGCCTCAACAATTTGTTTGATGTCATGGAAAGCATATGAATGGCCCGTTGGAAAGTGGCTCAAGCATTTTTAAGACCAAGAGAAAGTTTCCAATAAGAAAAAGTACCCCAAGGAAAAATGAAGGTAGTCTTATGTTGATATTCTAATTTTAGCTGGATCTGATTATAGCCGGAGAAACTATCCATGAATGAGAATATTGAACTATTGGCACATTCATCGATAATCTGATCAATGAATGGGGTTGGATAATTATCCTTTGGACAAACCTTGTTTAAATCCCTATAATTAAAACAAACCCAAATTGTGCCATGTTTCTTATTGACCGAAACGATGTTAGAAACCCATTCAGTCAAGGGAACTGGATAGATAAACCGTGCACAGAGAAGCCTCTCTATCTCCACCTTGATGGAAGAAACTTTCTTTGGGTTGACTATTAGGAGCTTCTGCCAGATCGTCTTGGCTCATTCATACATATTAATCTCATGTTCAACAATCTGGGGGTCAATGTTAGGCATTTCTTCATTGGACCAAGAAAAAACATCACAAAAATCTTTGAATAAGTCCATGTATGTGTCAATTTATTTGGGTGAATAGTTGACACCTATCAGGATGTGTTCCATGACACCTAGATTCTGGGAAATGTCAATGAGTATGGTTTTTGAAATGTTTGCAAAGTTCCCTTCTGAGAAAAAATCATGAATTATAATGGGAAACTAGGACCATTGAACATGACCCGTGGCAACATAAATTTGAATGTCATCCTCAAGATGTTCCAAACCATGGAGGAAAGATGCATGATGGTGAAAACCCCCCCATGTCATATCAGTTGAATCCATGACCTCCATAATAGATTCATAAAATGGAATTTGAATATCGAGGAAGTCATTTGAAATAGGAAGAGGATTGATGGCCCAAGAGGACTTGGGATACTGATCAGATTCTATATCCTTGGGAGAATCTGAAGCAGGGCCAACGAATACTGACTAGGTCACCTGGTAGGAAATATCTATTGGGGTGAGTGGCATGGATGCTCCATATGAATCAACATCATTGGGATGAGGTATGACCCAAGGATCAAAATACCTAAGGGATCCACTGATATATGACAAAATCATGTTGATAGGAGCTACATTGGTAGTGGGAGATGGTGGGGGAAGGGGAAAAATTCCCATTGGCGAAGGATATTCGAACATCCCCGCACTGATGTTCATATAAGACTATGTGGTATCATTGATAAAGGGTACATTAAAACCCATATTGAATCCAAGGTCTAGAGTACAAAATGAAATTTGATCGATCATAACAATTTTCCCTTGGTGAGGGAAGCGTAGGACTCGAAAAACAGATGAGACAATTGCATTCATCTCATAGAACCAAGTACGCCTGAGTAACATATTGCACTCAAGAGGTGTGTCAACAACCTCCACATCAATAGAGACATTGTTACCACCTAACTCGATGGCTACAACAATGATTATTCCATGGGGTTGGAACATGTGTCCATTGAATTCTTTCAATAGTTTTGCAGGCATGTTGAGCTTAAGAGAGCCAAGGGACTTCCAAAAAGAAATGGACATGATGAAAGTCGAGGCTCCTTCATCCACCATTTTCCGGTAGATGTTTTTCCCAATGATCACACTATGATATGGAAGGCAACCTGATGGGAAAGCCTATGAGTAACCTGAGAAGAATCAAAGGTCATCAAACTCGACTCTGAGGGATCAACCCCACCTATGGAAGAAAACAAGGATTTATGCTACATTGGGAAGCTTTGGAGAGCTTCAAGTGCAAACATGGCACATGGTGCCTGGGCCAAGTATCCCATTATACTATAGTTGTCGATATCCCGAGTGTTGAGATTATGCATCATGCTTTGAAGAATGCTCTTCGGGGGGTGAAGGGGTGTGTCAAATATGACTTCTCTATCTGTAGAGGGACATGAGATTGGTATGAATATGTTGGGTCATGCACATCATGAATAGGAAGGGATGTGTCATAGTTCTTGGATTAGGTTTGCAAATATACCAATTGATCACACATAAAAATGGGAGCATTCGAGGAAGACCTCTCATGATGAGGGGTACCTGTCGTGCCCCCTTTCGGAGGGGAAATATTTGTGGAAACTATGTTTTGAGGTTGGGGGGGGAGGATGGGTTAGGTAAGTAGGCTACTGGGGGGCCCACTATTGTGCCAAAACTCTATGGACCTCATCCCTTCGAGAACACTAATGAGTGGGATGGTCCTCCCCACAAATCATGTCGGGAAATTGACGCTTTTGCTTCTCTTTATTGCCCTCCTCCTATGTGTTTTTGGTGAAGGCAGTCCCTTTCTCAGTATTGGAACTTTTATTTTTATTTTTTTCTTCTTTCCTCCAGGTTGTTGAGGATTCTTTAGTTGCATGGACTGCACTGAATTCACCTCGAAGGTCTGCGTAGGGACCACAACATTTTGAGCACTAGTAGCGTAAGCTAACAGATGTGACTTAATGCCCATGTCACCCATATAATTAGATAATTGGTTTATAGAGGCACGTGAAAACAAATAACCACACCATCAACACGGGGTCTAGGGTTTGGCTTCTTTGGATCAGTCAACGGTTGAGGAGCATGTTGGAATACTGACAGGGGGGTGAATTAGTATGATCACCTTTTACCACTTTCAATCATAATATATAATCTTCAACTTTATCATAAGTATATAATGTATGATTGCATTCAATATATCATGAGCATATAAACATAAGTAGTACAATTCAACAATATCACATCAGATACACACTACACCATAATTTATGTGGAGACCTAAATGGGAGAAAACCACATAATGATTTCTTATATATATCAAGAATACATTTATAGGAAGCACCAACTTCCAGATTATCCAAAACCAACTGGAAGGAGGCACCAACCCCCTGATTTACAGGCACCAACCTAAAGGAAAAACCAACTCCGTGAATTCTTGGGCACTAGTCGGAAGGATGCTACGAACCCCTGATATACAGACACCAACCTGAAGGAAGCACCAAATCCTTGAATTATCCGACACCAATCGGAAGGAGGATATGACCCCCTTGATTTACAGGCACCAACTTCAAGGAAGCACCAACTCCCTATGTTCTCCGACACCAACTAGAAGAAGGATACAACCCGCTTTCCTTTCCCCATCTTTTCGCCCTGAAATATAATTGTAGACTCACTGTCACTACCAATGATCAAGCTATAACTACCACTATCACTGATACATCAAACAACTTGTCACTATCACTTTCACATCAACCTGTAACTGATTATCAACCAATCATCCAACCTACCACTATCTTTGTCACTGATATACCATCATCAACCTATTGGGTATGTGTTATATTATTTGCATGTGTGTGTGTGGGCACGTCAGATTCGACAACTGCGTCTGACGATCCCTCTTAGTAGTGGTATTTGTGTTGTGTGTGCTAGGCGCTTCCTAGGGGGGTCCTAGGGGGGGGCAGGTATCGCTCCCCCTGGTTACACACAGCGTTTAGGGCAATGCCCCAAAATTATTGTTTTGGGTGGTTTTTGCTATTTTTAGCGGATTTTTCTATTTTTAGCAGTTTTCTAAATTAATTCTGGATTAAGGGATTAGGGTTTTGGTATCTACAGAATACCTAAACACATTGTATGTATTGTATGGTGAATGGTGAAATTTGATATAATGAATATAAGAAAGTTTTTCCTTGGTTGAGGGTTTTCGGTATAAATCTTTGTGTACTTTGTGAATGAGCCATTGATTAATTTATATTTTTCTTAAGAATATATATGCATTGCTTTACTTCGCAGGTTTAAAACTTACATGTGGTATCAGAGCTCATTTTTGGCTTCAAAGGGATGCCTTTGTTTCTAAGGGTTTGGCTCAGTTTTGATAGATCAAGTTTATCTTGGGTCTATGATAAAACTTTGGTTTAGTGGGAGATTTTGCAGTGGAGATTCAAGTATAGAAAGAGGAATGGCGAGCCCATATAGAATCGAGATAGAGAAGTTCAACGATAAAAACTTTGAGCTATGGAAGATCAAGATGGAGGACCTTCTTGTAGACAAAGAACAATGGATCGTTGTGGATCCTGGTACACAGCCTACTGGTACACCATATACTAGCACACAGGATACTGGTACACAACCTACTAGTACACAAACTACTAGTGCACCACCTATTGGTATGTCGAAGGAAGATTGGGAGAAGTTGGACATAAGAACAAGGAGTACTATTCGACTCTGCCTGGCACATTCGGTGTTGTTAAATGTCTCAGGAGAATCTATAGCCAAGGAACTATGGGATAAGTTGGGGAATTTATATCAATCAAAGTCCCTGGTAAACAAGCTATTTCTTTGAAAGAAGTTGTATCATCTTAGGATAGAAGATGGAGATTCTGTGACAGAACATCTAAATGCCTTTAACACTCTGGTAAGTCAACTTTTCTCT
>JASDQU011443277.1:11071-22422 GCA_032191745.1 Picea mariana | reverse complement strand
GTCATGAAATACCCACTCATCAATAACTCAACCTCAATTGGTGTTTCTAATATCCCAAGGACTATTGGAATATAAGGAATTGAAGGGTTGTTGTTATGTATCAAATGATTTTCATTGGTCATTGGTACAATTCAATTAGAGGTTAGGAACCACTGGTTCAGATGAGATACATAGTCCAAAGTGCATGAGAGGGTCATCACCTCAACAATTTGTAGTCGTTTATGAGATGTTACTCCCAAGTTGATAACATATTATATGGGTGAGAGATACTATGGGACAAGTTTATGACATAGAGCAAGGTGTGGAATGGTTGGAAGATTATAGTTAATGTTGACATACACATGTTTACAATAAGTGCATTGGAAATAATATAATGAGTTTTTGGGCATCATCCAAGTGATTGAAAATAACCGAGGAATAATTTAAAATGTTTGATATCAATTGACCTATTTTATTTTCTTTTCAAAGTTAGATAACAGATATGAAAAGTTCATTGATGCCTGTTGTAGTTTTTTTAAGAATTTCAAAGATAAATTTTTGTATACTATGATAAAAATATTAAAAATATTTAGCTTATAGTGAAGGGGACTAAGTACATGAAGAATCAATAGGTTGCTTCTGCCCAACAATATTGGCCCAAGATTCTCTGTACTATAAGGCTATACTGTGCATCTGCCAAGAGAATGATGACATCGCTATGTTTTTCATGGAGGCCACAAAACATAAGGTTATCCAGAATTCCAAGCGGTTGTAGGTGCACCAATATTTCAAATGCTATTTCCAGGAAAGTCCTTAGAAAACTCCAAGAAAGCCAAGACAAAGCCAAGAATATAAGTAGTAAGGCCAATGGCCCATGAAAGTCTTTGAATGGACCATTTTTGACAAACGAGGACCTTCACTAACCAGATAGGTAGTTTCCGCATGTATGTATGTTTTTAATCCAACAAGCACCTCCCGTGGTTCGGTGCCCATTATGTTCCATCATATCAAGTCCCAAGCTCCTTTTCGGTTTTGGTGATAAAATTATTACAATTTTTGTGAACGGTTGGTTCGTTTTCTCAAATATGACAAGAGCCCAAAACAAAACAACAGGATAATTTGTAAAATCTCTACTCGACGGAAGAGGCATGACTAAGTAACGGACCCACTTCGTGAAAGAGCTCCAGTGTTTTCTTCTTGCAAATATGTTTGCAATGATAGATCTCTGCACCAACTTTTGCACCCACCTTGGCTGCTTGGGCACACATGATTTCTGTAACCCCAAAAATTCTCACAAGTTGGCAGTAGGTTGATGAGGGAACCAAGACTCCTACTCTTACCTAGATTCTATTATCTCTTCAAGGCGATTTGTGGGGAGAGAAAAAGGCAATGCTGATTCTAAATACTTCCTATTGAAGGTCTGACATGCGATCATCCGATCACAAATAAAATATAACAGATCAAGCATTGACAATGCTCACGAGCTGACGACAAAATGGTATGAATGTTGATACATGCGCTATAGTGTGCCATGACAAGATTTTTGTGAGTGGTTCTACTTGCAATGGGGGTGTGCAAGTGAGTTACATGTTCGACAACTTCGGAAAGTGGACTTCCATCAATAAGCTACATGATTTTGTGGGATTTGTTCAATCTGCAATAATTGTAGATATGTGAGCAAATTCTGATCTGTGTACCTGTCTTTGGATATATTAGAGTCCATGGGGATATCATGTGAAAAGATAGAGGTTTTTTCGTATATAGTGAGTACCATAGGCAATATGTTGCTACATTGGGGATACAAATTAATAGGATTTCATGAAGTACATCTACACCATCGAGCTCTCTTGCAATTGCAGTCTCCTCCACTGATTTTCCCATTATATCAACAGACACCAATTTATGAAATATATCTTACTATATTTTAGGTTATCTTGTTTAAGGAGATTTTTTGAGTTCCCATTGGGTTCTTATTTGGAAGGGAGTACAAAAAACTTCATCTTCTAAACCTTGAAAATGCAATGTATGGTGTAATTACATTGAGTGTAGTCAAATGTATTTACCGAGAAATAAGATGGGTTATATACTTATGTATGTTAATGATAAAAAATATATGAATAAGGTATCTAATTCTAATATTAGATTAAATTAAAAAAAATATTCCAAAAGAATTATTATCAAAATGCGATATAAATCTTTGCAGAACGAATCAATGTGGATGCCATATTTTATTTTTATTTTTGTGAATGCTTATTAGGATAATGTTGAGATAAATCTTGTAATAATATTGATAATTTGATAGCATAGGGTAGTGCAATTCCATTCCTTTTAAAGTTCTATTTATCATCCAACACTTAAAAAAAAAAAAAATCCATGGAAATGTAGAAAACTAAAATCCTTGGAACCTGAAAAGGTAAATGGAAGTGAACATAACTAAACCTAACAAGGCAGATTGTTATGGTTGGAAGCTTTATTAAAACATATTATGTCACTTATGAGATTTCAAGTGGCTAAAAAATCAATATAGTGATGGCGTGCACCCTTAGGTGTAAATGGAGGCATGTGAGTGATGGAGAGTGGTTGTCTGTGTGAAATATATGGTGAATATTTTAGAAGTTTAAAGTGATATTATGGCCTCTCGGATATTTTAGAAATTTTTTGGATGGTATATGAAGGTGTTAATCAAAATTTCTAGTTTCTCTTAATATTTAAACTCCTTTTTATCCATAGAATTTTGAAATTTTTTGGATGGTATATGAAGGTGTTAATCAAAATTTCTAATTTCTCTTAATATTTAAACTCCTTTTTATCCATAGAATTTTTTTGTATTCATTTATTCAAAGTGTCTTCTCATTTAGACTAGCACTTAATAGCCTTTTTTTAGGTTGATTTCCATTCTTTACCATAACAACCATTATAAGGTCTTCCCCACATTCTCCATTTGGTAAACTATTCTCCCTTGTGTTGTCGAAGGGACCACTACACTATGTTTCTTGTTTGATTTGGCATGTGTAATCTCATGTCCTTATAAAATGTGAAGTACCATTATAAATCAAAATGTAGTAAGTGTTTACCCATTAGTGTGATGTCTCCTCTTCACTAACCCTTCCCTCTTAATTTTTCCCTATTAATTTTTTCCATCCATAATGGGATCTCTACCCTCTATAAACATATTTACTTTCATTCAACTTGTCTTGGCATTAAAACCTTCCTCTATTCACTTCAAACCACACAATTTGTCAAATTTATGCTTGGGATTCCACTCTTAATTAGATTTATCCCTAGAATTYCATATAGAGTGTTTATAAAGCTCTGGTATCAAGATTAACATATACTTTATTTTATTCATCTATGTTGTTAAATGACAAGATGGATTTTGWRCAATCGACAAAGTGCATGYTTGACATATGGATAAGTATACGTTTGACAAAGTAAAAAATTACTAGCACACTAATTGGAGCACAACTCATGTAACTTATTTAAATATATTAACTAATTAAGGTATCTTGGGATTTGTTCCCTTTGAGAAGCTAGAGAGGCACATTGCTATGGAGAAGCACATTCCTTAGGATGATCGTCGTCACGATACATCATATCTTTCCTGTTTAGTTTTGAAAATGTATTCACTTTCTCAACTAGATGAGGGTAACAAGCCAAGAAAATGGAATTGGAAACCCACTTCACCTGAGTAGGTCACTATCCTTGGAACTTGATAAGATAGGAATGGTGTAGAATGTGCCTAGTTGGGTGAGTGAAAATATCCAACAATGTGTCTTCAACAAGTGGCTATTGGAAATACGAAATAATCTTTGTAGGACGAGTGACTTGAACTTCTTCTTCCAACAAGGGAGGTTCATAGAGTTTAAAGTTACTCACATTGATTACATTATGAGTACCAAGCTAGGAAGGAAAATCTAGTTGATAAGCATTACCATTAACTTGTTGGATAATAGTCTATGGAACATACTAGAGAGGCTTCAACTTATGATGGTATTGACCTTTAAAATGCTACTTATCTTGCTGCAATTAAACATGGTCCCCAACCTAGAAGCATGGTTGCGACACTTGGAGTGATGCAATTACTTGCCGATGAATTTGGGCCAACTTATACATAAAAGAGGAGGTGCTGTGTTGCTCTTTTAGTTGGTGGGAAGAAAAGGGAGGATGGAGTGTGATATGTAGTTTATATGGGGTGATGGGTTGATATCCATAACATGGTTCAAAGGGTGAATAACTAATAGAATGATTCACATAGTGATTTTAAATATGTTGTAGGACATGCAGGTAGGTGTCCCATTGTATATTGTGAGTATAGTGCATGGACAAGGAACCAATTCACTACCTCAATTTGGCCATCGATATGAGGGTGAAAAGTAGTAGAGAAATTAAGTTGGAAACCTAATAATTTCCACAGTGTTTTCTAGAATGTGCTCAGAAAGAATGAATCATGATTATCAATAATATTAAGAGGTAATCCAAATGAAGACCAAACTTGCCTACAAATTAAATTTCCAGTTTGGGTGGCTGAAGTAGTCTTTGTATAGATAATAAAAAGGGCCATCTTGGAAAAATGGCAGATTACAACAAACACGCAATCATGTTTGTGAAAAGTCATAGACAACCCACTTAGAAAAGCCATAGACAATGATTCCCAAGGACGAGAGGGAATGGATAAAGGCTTGTAGAGCCCTTGCTTTTGTTAGGTAGGCTTGTTAGTGCTGCAAAGGGGATAAACACAAATGAATGATTCAACTTGATGATGAATATTTGGCCAAAAGAATTGATGTTGTAGGTGTTGGAGAGTCTTTATGGTGCCAAAGTATATTCCATAAGAAGAGGCATGGGATTCTTGAATGAAGACTAATTAATTAGGTGTGTTGGGTACACAAATTTGGTTGAGTTTATATAAAAACCATCATAAACATATTAGTCAAGGAAGGACATTTCGTTGATTTCTATAGGTTGATGAATGGCTTGCCATATGGGGCCAAAAAAAGGATATGCATCATAGAGAGGTTTCCATGCTTCATAGGCTACACAATGAATTGCTAAATATTACACACTACATAGGGGGAAACTAAGCATATCAACCTCTTTGTTGAAACTACCCATTTATAGCAAATGACCAAGTGAAACTACTACATATAGGAGGCCCATTTGAGATGGCATTGTTGTACGTTTTAAACCTTTACAGTACAATAATTCACATATAGATTCTTTATAAAACAAAAATAAAACAATAACAATCACACATAGTACTAAGAAATTTACCCTGGAAACCCTTAACAGGGAAAACCATCAAATTTTTAGAGCCACACCTAAAAATTCACCATTAAAATACAATATATAGTATCCCACAAGATCCAAAACCCTAATCCATTGACCCGGATTAGATTCCTTGATCAAAATTACAATATAATGGGCCAAAAAACACCAAAAATAGGCCAAAAAAAGACCAAAAGACAACCCAATTTTTTTTCTCAGGGGTTATGCCCCCAAAAAAGGGGTGGACAAACAACCCCCCTTTCTACCCACCCCTTCCCCACCTTGCTACCATTCCAATGTACAATACATGGGCTAATGATGCAAATAATATAACACATACCCAACAATTGTGCTTACATATTAGACTAAGAATTGAGAAATATCAAATGGTGATGATTAATGTGTAAAACAATCTTCTTACCCAAAAGATAGTGACACCATTGCTTCAAGGCCTACATTAGTGCATCAAATTCCTTATCATAAATGCTATAATTTAGTTTGGCATTTGAAAATGTCTCGGAATGATATGCAACAAGGTGACCTCCTTGTCTAGTTACAACACCAATCACATGATGATAATCATCCATCTCCACTTTGAAGGGATGATGTCAATTAGGCAAATGAAAAACCAGATCTAAGCATAAGGTGGAGTGTGGCTTCTAAAATCTCTCTCCAACATCTACATTCAATGTGAAAACTTACTGATTGGATAGTTGATGCAAGGGACATGTAATGTGTAGTATACCTAGGGAGATAATATGGGGTACCTAGGGAAGTACCCAATGGGAATGTGGTTATGTATTATTAGTGGAAGTCATTTAATATATGAGAATGTGGTCATTCAATGTAAGGTGGACCAGGTCCACTATATTAATAAAGACCCACTATGGTAGTTGGATGTAATAAATGTGAGAATGCTCTATAGAAGGTTCCTAGGAGATAGAGAGAGCTATATAAAGAAGTGTAAGCAATGTAATGAAACATAGTGAAGAATATTGTGAATGTATCAAGCATTGCTTGAGGAGTGCATTCCTTAAGGAATAATATATGGTGTTACACTACCTCAATGGTTTTCTCTATATTATTGTGCTCATGTTATGGCGAATGGTTTATGGTTTATTCTTGGTCTTATTGAAGTGTATTTGCAGATATGATATAGGTACTTAACAATTGGTATCATAGCACTTTCCTTAGCCAAAGAAGAGAATAATTTTTTGTTCTTTTTGCATAATTTTTCTAGGGAAGAAAAAGAGGGCAGTGCACTTCAGGTTCATATCTTAAGATTTACGAGTTGAATTTGGAAAAAAAAATTGAGTATCTGAATTCCTCTCCAAAAAATACCCAATTTCAAAAAAAAATCAGCTGAAACAGAGTCCGGGAAGTAAAGTTATGAACATTTTAAATTCAATAGTTTTTCAGGGTTTTTCCGGAAAAATCAACGATTTTCTGCAGTAATTTATTTTTAAACCCTAGTTTTTGTTGAATATTTTTTCCAAGCAAGATGTATTTTACAGTAAAAAATGATGGTCTTAGTATTGAAGACTTCTTAAAGTCCCACAAGTCAAAATGGAAAGAGCTGTGGAAATTTTGTCTACATCTTTGTTTGAGAGAAGATGCTCACACATGGTGGACATCATTTGACTTTTGGAAGTGGATGCCACTTTTTGAGGAAGCAATGGAAAAAATTATTTTAGACAAGTGGTCTCATACGAAGTGTAAGGATAAAAACACCACCAAGGGTTTATTTTCATGTGACAAATCTATATTACAGGTTCATGGTTGTATTCATAAAGAAAATGTTATTGTTTCTATTAACCCTAGTTACCAACAAAATTTTATCAATGTTTAGTTGGCTAATAGATTGCATGTTCCTACAAAGAATATTCATAGCACATAGGTTGTTGATAAACATGTTCAAATTTTTAAAGATCTGAATATCACTATGGATAAATATGTGTTGCATTCAAATTTTCATGCTACATATATGGATGATTTGGATATTGTTTTGGGATATCCTTGGATAGAATCAATGGGTACCATGAATATTAACGTGAAAACTAATTTTTTGAAGCTTTGGTACAAGAAAAATAAAATTACATTGCAGGATGTGTCTCTTAGTAAGAAAGATGGGCCCACGGAGGCCAACAAAGAAGTTATTTCCGAGTTCAAAGTTGAATTAGAGGCAAAGTCTATAGAAGGAAATGAAACAAAACCATAGGAAGAACACAATTAGGAAGCTAAGGAGGTCATTGAATCAAAGACACAAAGTGTTGAAGATTTGAAGAAAAAAGAACAGATTCCTACAGTTGTTGTATATCTCCATCCACATCATATAGAGACACAACAGTCATCAAGGCAAGGGCTTGTGCATCAACACATTTATGCACCAACAGGGCACCAAAAAGGAAACCAAACCAGAGGTACATGGAGGCCTACCAACACTACAGGAAGACATCAGGCTAGACAACCAATCCCAGGGAAACATTGACACGATGCAGAGCAAGATCAAGGTGGCAAGGCAATAGTTAGACATCATGTTCATCTTCCATTAGGATGGATGGATGGTCGTACTTGGTACCAGTTGGCTACATTGCTTAGCCGATCATATTATTTGGTTTCTTCTCGTGTTTCGAGGACAAAACATGTGAAAGGGGATGGAATGTAGTATACCTAGGGAGGTAATATGGGGTACCTAGGGAGGTAACCAATGAGAATGTGGTTATGTATTATTAGTGAAAGTCATTTAATATATGAGAATGTGATCATTCAATGTAAGGTGGACTAGGTCCACTATATTAATAAAGACTCACTATGGTAGTTGGATGTAATAAATGTGAGAAGACTCTCTAGAAGGTTCCTAGGAGATAAAGAAAGCTATATAAAGAAGTGTAAGCAATGTAATGAAGCATATTGTGAATGTATCAAGCATTGCTTGAAGAGTGCATTCCTTCCTTAAGGAATAATATACGGTGTTACCCTACCTCAAGGGTTTTCTCTATATTATTGTGTTCATGTTATGGTGAATGGTTTATGGTTTATTCTTGGTCTTATTGAAGTATATTTGTAGATCTGGTATAGGTACTTAACACAATGTGGTAGAAGTTGTTGATGAAATGTTGATTAAAATTAAGACCACCCAAAAGACTATTTAAATTGTCTACTATGGAAGGGGTGGGCCATTTGACTAGTTCTTTCACTTTGGATGGATCAACATAGATTCCTTCTCAATCAATGAGTGGAAACCCAAGGTACTACATGGAGGTTTGACTAAAAAATATTTCTTCCTTTTGACCCACAACTTATGCTTGCATAGCACTTCTAAAACTAGATGAACATGCTACAAGTGCTCATCCCATGTGCAATTAAAAACAAGAATATAATCTAGATAAATGACTAGAAAACATCCTAGGTGTGGTATAAAGATATCATTGAGAAGTCTTTGAAATGTAGAAAGGGTTTTGGTTTTACCAACCACTCAAAAAACCCTAAAGGAATAACCAACCAGTCAAACAACCCAAATTTGGTTTTAAAAGTAGTTTTGTAGGTGTCTCCAAAATCCATGCGAACTTGATGATACCTAATGGTCAAATCCAATTTGATGAAAATTGGGCACCTTGAAGGTGGTCTAGCAAATTATCAATCCTGGGTAAGGGATAATTGTTCTTGATGGTGAATTTGCTGAGAGCCTATAATCGGTGACCAAAAACCATTCCCAGTGTTCCTTCTTAGGGATAATGAAGAAAGGGTAGCCACTCTCTCTTGGTGACTTCGATTGACTGCAAATTTTTCATCTTGGTTATTTGTTAAGGGAATTTATTGAATTTAATTGGGTTTCTTTATGGGTTTCACCGTGGTTCCAATCCCCACTCATCATTATTGCATTGTGATGAACTTATACACTTAACGCCACATTATTTCCATAACAAGGTAGCTAAACAAGCCATAGGCATAAATACACAACACCACACACCATAATTTAAAATACATATCTAAAATTGAAAGGTACACAACACATTTCATTGAGCTATTTGATTTATTCTAATAACATGTTTCACTATTTCTTTATCTTTTGGTATACTTGAAACATGATGCTCTCAATAGTAGACACTCCCTTGCCTCAAACATAGTGCCTTTCTTATATATACATGTTTTTTTCATTAATATTTTCATGGATTATTAAAGTAGATATTCAAAACATTAATTTGTTGCTTCCTAAACATTTATTAGTGGTATTGTAATGGTTTTTTTTATCAAATGTTTATCTCATAATTTTAGAAAATGACCTTTTTTTCCATTTATAATTCATAAAAAAAAAAAATTTAAAAATTAATTTAATTATATAAGTGTTTCATTGAAATCTATAGAATTCTTTTTATCCATTTTCAACTTATGTGGATATATACTCTGGATAGAATAGGTTGTTATTATTTCACAACTTGTCACTTCAAAAACTATAGTTTGTAATTACATCGAAGGTGTTATTTAAGAGGAGGTTTCTCTAGGGTCCTTCCTCATCTATCCAAAGCCTATACGAAGTTGCCATCTATTCATCAAAAAACGGTCATCCAATCGTCTATCTCCAGGTGTCTTATCCTTCACCGACTACACACTATTGGATAGATTGCAACGCTGGTCACCACTGCACTTGGAACTTGAAAGTGTTCCTACTGTCATGTGGTAAACAATGAAGTGAAGTTCGTTGACGAACCCCCTGTAGCTTCCACAGATCCATTTCCTATTGGATATGTGAAGAAGAGTGCCAACTTTGTCATCAAAGACATTGAATTCCACTCCCAAGATTGTGGAATGAACTTGATGTGATGAAGCCGACAGAATTGTATGAGCAGAATGTGCTAGTTGGTCCCAATGAGGTAATCAACCATGTTCAACATCTCCAGTCACACAACATCCTTTGTATGTCCTCCTTTTGCAGCGTTGCATCCTTTGTATGTCTTCTTTCTCCAGTCACACAACATCCTTTGTATGTCCTCCTTTTGCAGCGTTGCATCCTTTGTATGTCTTCTTTGTGCAGCGTGAAGAAACATCCTTTGTATGTCCTCTTTGTGTAGCGTGAAGCAACATCCTTTGTATGTCTTCTTTGTGCAACAATGACGTGAGGGATATATTCAAATTAGATAGCTTCATTAAATTGGAATTTGATGCCAATTTGTCTTATCTTTGTGTAATGTTTCTTCAACAGTCAGAAACAAACTCTATCAATGCTTGAAGCAAAAAATATGAATCCATGGGTTGTTGGTGCGTCCTGTCGATCTGATGTCCAAAATCACCTGTCTCCTCCCTCTTCTTTTCAGCAAGATAAACATTCACTGTAGACGTAAAAATCTCTCCACTATGCACAACATCTTCACACATGAACACTGAATTCTCCCCGACTTTTTCATCTTCTCTTAATTTATCATGGCTAACACTTTCTCTTTCATCAAAATCAAAAGTCCTAGTTTCTTCACTGCTTTCTCTCTCAGATGTACTATTTTCAGGATCAAAATTCTTAGACTAGAGACTAAGTCCTTCAATTTTCCATCTTCCACATAAACAAACAAGAAACAAAGAAGATAAGGAACACATTCTGAAATTTGAGGTTGAATGCAACAACTTAACCTTCTTTCTCCATGACATAGACAAAGAGATATCGAGATCTCAATTTTTCCTTCGACAAATTTGTTTGAGCTTGATAGCTACAGATAAGCCATCTCGTCCTGCACCCACTATCACTACATCATATTTTAAATTATCCTTGGGTTCTTCTGAATCGACTTGTGCACTGAATCCCCTGCTATGTTCCGTGATTCCAATACCCTTTGAATTGGGACTCCAGAAAACTTGAGAAGAACGCAATAGAATCTCGCATTGTTATATATTGTTTGTCCTCTATCACGATAAATATATTCAACACCAAAGGGATTTATATTCAGAGTGATTAGGGATTGAAACCCATTATTGGGTTTCAACCTTTGAGAGTTAGGAGCTCTTGTATAGATTCTCTTGAATTTGTTGTAATGAAAACTGAGCATTGTTTTATTTTTTCCCTTGCCTGCTTTACCAATTGGCAGACAATTTTATGACAGAAATGAAAACACCCGTTTTTT
>JASDQU011443276.1:9915-23315 GCA_032191745.1 Picea mariana | reverse complement strand
AAAAGCTATACCAAATCATTTTTTGCAGGTACAAAAGATTGAAGACAACAAAAAGACGGATTATTCGCCAGAAATACTTCTCACGCCTCATAACTATTTGGAATGGAAGCCAAAAATTCCATTTCCTCTTAGATGCAGAGGCTTGTACCAAATTACTATGGCAATGTAAGTAGAGCCCAATTCCGTCGATGAGAAAAATGACTTTCTCAATAGATAAGATATGGCCATAGGAAGTATCGACATGTCTGTTTCTCCCAAACTTTTCCATCAATTATATAAAGAATCACAAGGATCAACTCCAAATGAATTATGGACCAGATTGGAGGTTTTATTTGGGAATAAGGAAGCATGCATGAAAAATGTTGACAAGATAGAGAATGTAGAAAAGCCACTGGAAGATAAATCATCTCAGTTTGAAGAGCCTTCTACACAAGTGTCTACAAAAATTTGTATTCCAATAATTGAATATGATGTCTAATCCATTTCATATTTATTTTCTGAAATTCATGTGAAATATATATGGCATTCCTCTTAGGAGTCACATGTAGACACTTTTGCATGCACCATGCATGCATGTCAGGAGACAAAAAGAGAGCCACACACATCAGACGCCATTCTAATATTTTCTGAGCCATATTTGCAGAAACAAATTGGATATTTTAATTCCTCTTGGGAAAATATCAAATTTCAAAAAAACAATCGTCCAAAACGGACTCCAGAAAGTGAAGTTATGATCTTTTTAAAATCAACAAAATTTCAACATTTTTTCTGGAAACGGCCGCACGGTTTAGATGTTGAGTTTAGATGTTGCATTGGTTTTGTAACCATGCAACATTGGGATCATCACCAACTCACTACTCTTTGTTCAGTCAATTAACTGAAGACTAATTGACTAGTTAACTCAGCTAGGTGGTAGTTCACTCTCATAACTGCCTGAGAGACTAGACTAGGTGGCATTTTAGTCTTGTAACTGTTGGTGTGTGTCCAGATCAATCTAGAACACCACTATGAATCATTAGTTACTCATTTATCCTATATATATTGTAAATTATTCACTCTTTGAGTGTGGAATACAGTTAATGAGAATTCTTCCATTCTTTCTATCTTGCTTCTTCTTTCTCAATTTCTCTCTGCAAATGTGTGTAGTATTTTCTAGCTAGATCTATTTTGTGCAGGTTCAACACATTTACAATTCATAGATTGAATTGATACTTCATCATCTTGGTAGAATTGGCCTGATCTAAATTCTGGGAGATTTTGGTAGCATTTGGAGGCTCCTAGAGGGGAGAACGAATTATCCTTGACTTAGTCAAACCAAGAGGGCACAAACTAATTGAGGGTTTGCCCATTTGGAGGAGCAAAACTTCCCAGTTCAGCTTGAGACTTGGCCCGGTGGATTCTATTAGCCCGATCTACATTCCAGGAGAGTTTGGAGGGATTTCGAGCTCAGAGAGAGGAGGGTCAAAACTTGGGGGTTTATCAACATCCAAAGCAGGACACAACTTATCCAGTTGGAGGGGGTTTTGCAGAGAATTGACAGGGTCTTCTTATCTTTAGTTCCTCTTTCTTAGTAGTATCCTTCGCTTGAATCTCTTCTCAGACAACCTTTGGTAGGAACTCATATTTATCTTTCTTATTATTGTATCATCTTGCAACCATTTTGATATTACTGGGGTTCCCTTYCATATCTACARGTCTCTTGTATATGAGATCTCTCTACTATCTAAATAAAGGTAAGATCTGACATTATTGGTTCTCTATTGGTGTTCTTTGTATATCTCGTCTTGTTTATGATTATATGCTTCAGATCTATTGCTCAATCAACACTAATTAAATCCATAATGCGCATCTTCATAAGTAAACCCGAAAATACATAAATAAACATAACAAACATTGAACAGTTAGTGTTCCGAGTAAAAAAACATTGGCTCAGGAACATTACAAGAATGTTATTATGCAAGAAGTTTGTTGCAATGTTGGGAGGCACCTTAGAGATGGATCTCACTTATATTAACGTGCCTATGAATGATGGAACAATAAGTCGCCTCCTGAATGTGCCAATGACCAAGGTCGATGTGCAAGAAATTGGTGATGATATTGGAACTAACGAGACACATGAACCAATCAAAGAGAGTCCTCTTGTGTTTTCCCCTGATGATTTGCCTTTCGCTACAGAGGAATAATTTGATCAAATACAATGGTTGAAGAAGGAGGAGTATCAACAACTCGTAAACAAATATAAAGACAAATAAGTTGGGGATGTGAATTTATTAAATAAAGGAGAAGATGATATACCAATCCAACCATCCCATAAAGAAGTCTTCACAACAAAATCCCACCCCCCTCCCGCAAGATAATATACTAGAGTTGTACAAGAGGCAACCAAATTCAAGACCAAAGAGTACAAAGAGGGAGATATGGTTTGGATGTGGGATGCAAAGAAGGGAGAGCCGACTAATTTCAAAGGGAGTGCACAATTTTGGCTTGGATCCTTCAGAGTTGGAAGAAAGTTAGTCAAAGATGCCTATTATTTATCCACATTGGAAGGAAGAAGGCACCCATTATTGGTTGGTGGAAACCTCCTCAAACCCCATCAGGATGCAGAGACTTGAATTCACAGGTAAGTACAGGTAAGTAGGTAGGCATTTTGCATTCAATGTATATACCATCTGCATTTCATTCTAGAGTATTTTTATTTCCATTTTTATATATGATTTCTTACTTGTATTTCATTGTATCATATATGAGCCAGGGGTGATATCACCGCCCCAAATAATTACTAATCAATATTGTTGAGATATAACTAAGGATATTATGTCTCGAGGCCCACAAGTCCTAGACATGGAGTACCGAGAGCCATATTGGCTTGAGCCTAGCCCTGGAGGGCCCATCCTTCTTCTTCAACGCCTCTATTTTGTCAACAGTAGTAGCATCCATCCCATCGACCTGGTTCTGAAGTAGCATAGGTCTTGCTCCAGGAGGTAATGAGTCTGGGTATCATGGTATGTGTCACTCTGATTCTCAAAACATTTGAATATGTGCATTTAATTCTCTTTTTCTTCATGACATGTTCTTGGAATTTATCCCTTTTGACTTGTCCATACTTGGGGGGGGTGACAAAATTCCCTAGCAAGTTGGTTCCCTTAGGAGTGAGTTGCCATTGGGTGGGTTTATGAAAGGTCATCATCCATTCCCACCATACTTATCACTTTTCATCATCTTCCCTCTCATCTATCCCCTACATTGATTCGGGCATTGGGTTTTCCAAGCTAGTAAAGGTTGTACCTTGGCTTGTGGGAAGAAGGGGCTAAAGGCCCTGAGGGTAAAAGTAGTTGGAAAAATTTAAAATCCAAAAGATTAAACCTTGAGATGCTTCACCCAGGGATCCCCAAGAAAGAAATAAAATCCTTCTTAGCAAGAAAAAGGGGGACCCATAAAAAGATAAAACTCAAGACCTAGTTGGTGGATAGGGGGTCTCATCATGAGCCAACCTATTAGGTCCATGGGCATGTAGCGGTATGAAACTACTATTCATTTGGTCACCATGCCAAGGTAGTGAATCTTGGTGGCATATCCAAGATAAAGGGGTTCTCATCATGAGCCAACCTTCTCATCTCTGTGAAATGCATGCGGGTAACACTGTCACCACTGGTCACCACACCAGGGCAGTGTCCCCCAACTATTCTCTTGAAAGAAAAATCAATAAGGTAAAAATTAAAAAGGAATTGAATGGGATAGGAAAAAATTGCATCCATGACAAGGTGCAACTCACCCTCTTCAGAGGCACCCACATGTAAGACCTACATTTCCCTATCATTACTGAACCCCTTGCCCTAACATCCCCCACATCATCTCATGCACTTACATGACCTATATTGGTATTTACCTGTAAACACCCCACACCTAAGGAGAATTGGCCCAATAGATGGATGTCCTGGAACCCTCTCCAAACCTGGCTTGTATAATAGCATAATGTCTTTGAGCACTTGTCTGGGAAAAGGGGGGTTTTATGCACATGTTTACGTAACTTGATTATTATATGTGATTGACATTGCTATGATCCTTGTGGCTTATGAGCCTATGGAGGGCGTACTTTTTTTTTTTGCAGGACCATGCCCGATGGACAGGTACATAGGGGGAGATGATTAGCTCAAACCTCCATAGGGCTAAAATCCCACTGATGGATGATGAGACCCCATCCAGGGGAAAACATATACCAGAGGCTTGCACCAGAGATAGAAGAGGATGTTCCACCAGAGATAGCTTGGCAGGCCTGGACCTAGGGGGCTCTTGCCTTTCCCCTTGAACGTTGGACTTGGAAGGCCCATGATGTCACCTTTGTGACCCTTGACGTCACCCAACGTCAGATGGACATGATGGAGGTAGGTGTGGCATGATTTGGAGGGCTTGGAAGGCCTAAAATTTTGCTCCTGGAGGCCAATGTCACCCTAGAAGGGCATGATGTCACCTCTTTTTCACATTTTAGGGTTTAATTTTTCAATTTTATGTAAAAACCTGGATATTTGATGTAACTGGCCATGTAGGTATTTTTGACCTAATTTTGTAATTGAAGGTCATTTGGATTGTATAAATAAGGGAATAATCCCTTGTATGTTTTCATCATTATTTCACTCACACAGGTGAGGTCTGAAATTCGGCCTCTCTAAGGATTATTGGCTGAAATTAAGTGGTGCACAACTCTTGGAGGAGGCTTGTCTTGGTGGAAAGTCTAAAACTAGGGCATATTGCTAGATTATTCTTGGTGAATGTAAGTGAAAATATGCAATGTTTCTTTCTTTGAAAGGTTATGGTATCTTTTACTTTACATTTACTAATATTATGAGATTTCTAGTGTAAAACCCTAGGAGATTAAGCACATCTTATTTCCCTTATCTCAATAGATATCCACCTACAAGGTTTTTCTAGAAGACATATCCATTGAAGCATGTGCTAGAGCCCTACCTTTGTAGCACTCTAACACCATTGCTTCATCAAGATTTTATTTACCTCAAGCTTGAGCTAAAGAAGAAGGAAACCTACTAGGGCCTTGGGTTACCTACTTCCTAATAGTTGTTTTCCTTCTAGAGCTTGGTGATTGAGGCCTTGGGTTACCAACACCTCAACCATTCTCCCTCTTGTTTTTATTTCACACATTATTATTTGTTTTCTTCAAGATTGTTGCTGCAAAAAGTGACTCCATTAGCCCTAAAGACACTGGTTTATACCTTATACTTCTTTGATAGATGAAAACAACCCCCAAACCATTCGCCTCATGTTATTTACTAACTACTCCTATCCCTAGATTAGACTAATATACTAACATTATTGTTGTTGTTACAAAATTAAGATACAACCATATATTTCAGCAGTAAAAGCTCCTAAAAGAGATTGTTAAAGTTGATTTTTACATTGCCTTCTTAGCTTCTGAAAAGTGCTAGCATATTGCTAATTCTAGATTACCATTTTGGGTCATTTTGAAGCTTATTCAAGGCTTAATTGTGAAGCTATTAATATATATACATTGATGTTATAAATTTATGTTTGTCATCTTATACATCAACTTATTGCTTTTATTGAAAGTCCAAGGGTTTACAAAGCTCTAACATCAATTGTTACTTGCAAAATAGTGTTTTCTTGTTGTCTCGTTCTGGGCAGGTACACTTAAGAATATATTTGCTTCATATTGTTAAACCTTTGGGACTTTCTGATTGGTGTAAATTGTGAGAGGGGACAACTTTTCTTGATACCATCGCCTTTTACTTCTCAAACCCCCAGGTCACCAGGGACATCTCCCCTGGGCTTTCACCCCTAAAGAGAAAGAGGTGTCTTATTTGGGTGACAATGATAGGACCACCTCATGTTACATAAATTTACTGTCTAATTGCCTTTGGATTTGGGGAAGTACAAATTGTGCGATAACAGGGTGTAATCCCTTTTACTACCCAAGGCAAGTTTCTCTAAGCTAGGGTTTAAGCTAAGAGGGTGTATGCCCTTATACTTATCTGAGAAAACCCTTAATCAATGAGATGAAGCAATAGAATGGTGAAGACTATGGTGTGGGTGTATGCCCTTATACTTCCCACCTAGATCCTATCATAAACAATACTTGACTTGAATAAAATGATAGCAAGAGAGTAAAAACCATACCAAGATAAAAAGTGATGCTAAGACAATCCACCCAAAGAGCTAGAAAATAGCCTTCCAAGGTTATTGCATCAATTATTCCATTAACCATTCACAACCATAGCCATACACAAGTGCACAAGAGATAAAAGAGATAAGGAGGCCAAAAATTTCAAACCAAAAGGAAAGTTATGATTTCAAAATGAGATCTTATCATCTTTATTTATACAAAAATTAGCGAAAATGGCTTGTCCAAAAAATAAGGAGTAAAACACAATATTAGGGGTCAACAACTCTAATATTTCCCCCTTAACACAATAATATTAAACAATTTACTTAAAATGCTATCTTTTGCACAAATTAAACCCTAATCTAGGAAGATGTCACCCCTTTAGGGGACGTTTTACCACTTTGAGGAAGACGTTTGTGTTGGAGAAGTATGGACGGGCCTCCCAAGGCCACATTTCAAGAATATAGGTGATATCATCATGGTGAATACCCTCTTCTCCTCAAAACATTCAAGTGCAAATGAGTGGCACCTCACCACCAAGCCCTAGTCCCTATAGTCACGATGTCATGCTAAAAATGGGACGTTTTTTCCCTCCTGGGAAAATTGTTTGGAAAGAAATAGGTGGGATAGGTCATCCAAGTCATCATCAAGGCCGTCCAATTTATATTTCTCTCATCTGGTATGTGGTCCCCTGCCATCCATCCTATGGGATTGTAGCCCCATGGAATCCCAAGCTAGGCTTGTTCTCCCAAAATTATCCACCAGCTTGGTCCTGCAAAGACAAATGAACACGCCCGCCAATGATCTCAAGTCATAATATAATGATAAGTGGATTCAGTTAATAAATAATCCATCTAATCATGTGCATCAAACATTACTATATCAAACAATTAACAACTCAAATACACTATGCAACTTATCAAGCTTAAGTATGGGAGGGTTGACGAGGTGTCCTATTGTGTAGATCATTCCCTAGGTCAAGGAGAGGCTCCAAGAGGTCCCTCTCTAAGCCATGTAGAGCGTATGAAGTGGATGGGGTCAAGACTTAATGGGCATAGGGATCATGACATACTAGGGGTCATAGTGTTTCATTCATGGGTGCCTTTGCAGAGGGTGTATGGTACCTTCGTTTGCAATGCACTTTTTTCAAGCCCATCGTTTTCCTTTTATTTTTCTTTCTTTATATTTTCTATAGAACAAGGAGAGGTTGAAGGTCACTACCCTGGTATGGTGACCAGATGATGGAAATGACCCCCACAAATGCCTAACACAAATGAGAAGGTTGGCTCGTGATGAGACCCCTTTTCTCTCAGCCATGTAACTAAGAGTCACTGCCCTATTTTTGTGACCAGATAATGACAATGTCATACCACTATATATCCATGGACGTGATAGGTTGGATCGTGATGAGATATCTTGTCCTTTAATCTACCTTTTAGGAATTTATTTGTTATATTATGGGTCCCCTTTTATTCAAAGATAAGTGTTTTATTTATTTCTTGAGTGATCCTTGGGAGAAGCATCTGGAAGGTTCATATATGGATTTTATCTTTTACCCAACACCAACCCCTCTGGGAATTTAGCCCCTTCTTCCCATAGAATGAGGGACAACCCCTTCTTGGGTCAGTACACCCTAAAATCCAAAGAGATAAGGAAACATAGGGGAATAATGATGGAAAATGGTAAGTATGGTTGGGAACGGTACTATGACTCATTAAGGGATTTTCCAGTGGTAAACCCATTCCCAAAGAAGACCACTTACTATGGCACAATGTCAACCACCAAGGTGAAGAAGGGAAAAAAACATAATGTCCAAGCACATATCATGAAATCTAGAGCAATCTAAGATACAACATAATCAAATGGCTTAGGTATTGAAATTATGCTTACCACAATAACAACTTGTACCACATGAAGCAAGGGCCACTACCTTCTGGAAGCGAACTGGTGTGGTGGATTCCATCTGTAAACCTATGACCATCTGTGATGGTGAGTGGGTTTTCCATCTATGCAAAGGGTACTGCTGGTCATGTAGTTTCTCGACACTCCATATCTACAACCTGAGGGCCTCGAGACATCATCTCCTTAGTTATCCACAAAATGGGGATAACTTGGCCTATCTGCTTCATCAACGTGGATTCTTTGCATAATTTATATTTTGTTCTCTATTCAATTTTGGTTCAATGATCTGCTCAGATTTGAATGCATTCTATTTTTAATGTGAAAGGGGGTGTATTTGGTTATGATATCAAAATGGAACCCAAAACTGTCCATCTAAACTCACACCAGTTGACCAAAGACTTTTTTACGTAGCCCAACAATGAGGAAAGATGTTCAATGAACAAATTTATCCATCTTGCAATGTTGAAAAATTCCCAGGGTGATTTTAGGCACTCAACATCGTATAAAAATGATGAGGGGAAATTTTAGGGACACAACATGAGATAAAAACGACCAGGTTTTCTAGATTTTCCCTAGTAGTAAATGAAACACCCAAGGGTCTCTTAATTCTCCCAGGTAGTAAATGATGGGCCGAAGGGTCTTTGAATTCACCCAGACAATACAAAAAATACTTGGGTAGAGGAGAACACACTTGAGGGTCTTTAAATTTACCCAAGGATCTCTGAATTGGCCCAGGCAGTAAGAAACACACGCATAAAAAGGATAAAATGTACAATGAGAAAAATAACGATGTGTACAGTCAGTGGGAAAAATATAACACCCAACCAACAATAAATTACGTGAACAAGTATTACAGGCTGAAAATATACTTCAACAGAGAATGTATAGAGCATTGTAACTCATAGAAAAAATACCCAAAGAACAGAATGCATTAACTCTCGGATATCAATGTTTAATTGCTATTTTTATTATACTCGAGAGAAATTATAAATGGATGAACTATACATAGACTCTATGTATTGTTACTCATTGTGAAAACCAACATTACAGTAGGCCGTGGCTCAGAGACACCTTTTCTTAGAGTGAACAGACACATTAACTCCTTTGTCCACTCAACCTCAAACAAGATACCCTCTTTGAGCTCTRACTTGTGCTATTTTTCTTCCCTCTTTCTCCTTGMTTCTCTCCCTAGTTTCCCTCTTTTCTACAACCTTCATTATTATAATGAACTGCCTTTGGAAGGATAACTATCACAAGGTTTTTTTCCACTTCCCATTTTCCCAAAAAGGACAAAATGAAATGAAAAAAATAATTACAAGTTTCTTACAATTTAAAAAAAGAATTTAGGAAAGGATCCAATTCGGATCAAACCTCCCCATTTGCAGGATTTTGATCCCCAAAATATTCAACCCCTTCAATTTTCTTCTTCTCCTATCATCAAGCAATGACAAATCTCAAAGAAAGGATGCCTCTGTTGTAGAATGGAATATAAGAGTTCTGTAGGTACTACCTTTGGCATAACGATGATGTCCTTCTCATGGATATGGATGACATTCATTGCTGCAATAGGTCGATGGACTACCACTTCTCCTTGGGATGCAAGTTCCAAAAAATCCTCTTTTCCCTTAACCTTGACTCTCCAATATTTCTTCTTGGCTATCCGATTCTTAGGATGGAGTTTTGGGTGAAGCCTCCAACATTTGGCCTCCCAATGTCTAGTCTGTTATAAACCAAATACTTGCATAAAGAAACACAACATATATTCATAGAACAATATAGAATAAAACCACTCTTTATTATAGGAAAACCCTTGAGGTAGGGCAACGCCATACAATAGATCCTATTATGGAAGGGATTCTGTCATGTTCACTTGCCTCTTCAAGGGGGAATCCTCCAATTGAGCTACACACTCCCAATACAATAATTCTCCTCCCCCAATTACAATTCTTTAACCCCTTTGTATAGTGCTACCAACCACCTAAGAACATTCTAGAGGAGGAATCTTCTAAGACGTCCTCTTACATTGATTATATATAAATACCATAGTGGGATTTATTTAATACTATAGTGGAACTGGTCTATCTTACATTGAATGGACTCCACTATTATCACTATGGGCCCTCCACCCCCCCCTACTACCCCTATATCTACACTACATTCCATCCCCCTTAGGAGAGCGTTGTCCCCAACGATCGTTATGAGGGTGTACAACCATATACCAGGGTCCCATGGATAAGTGTGGACCATAGTGTTGAAGTAGACTGGAGAAACAGGGTCCCATGAAGAAATGAAATCCACATTGTTGAAGTATTCTAACCACCACTGAAAACTTGGGTCCCATGTCCAAGTGTTCATGTGAATTCCACACGGAAGATATCGGAACTCAGGAACTAGCTAAAAATGATGCTCCAAAAACCTACACTAGTCATGTGGGTCAAAATATGTATAACTCACCAACCATTAATCCACTACTACCGGTGAATAATAAAATGGAAGAATAATATGTAGGGAAGGATTTGTTGTACTCTTCGGGATGTCCTCTACATGAGGTGGATTAGAGTCATCAAATATAAGATGGAAGTGGTTGTCATCCTAGAAATGACAATGATACCAATCACCACAATCAGCCTCAAAAGCATACCAATCATATATTTCTTGATTATAGTCATCAATGATGTCCTCCATAATATATTCCTCATGTATACTAGCTTTGTGCTTTCACCAACTATCATTTAAGTCATTCATGTAGGCTTGGAGGGCTTCCATGTGTGGTTCCAAATCCCTTTGGATTCTTTTACATAAAGTATCTTCGAGTATTTTACATAAACAATCCATTGGAAACACCAGATAAAATAAAGTTGTTAAAATACTCTATCTAATGACACTGATCTGGTAGCAATCTGAGCACCCTGTGACAAGTTATGAATTTTGCAGTCCTGCCACCATCACAAACCCCCCCCCCCCCAAAAAAAAAAAAAAATGGTTGATTTTAAATCAATGATATCTTCACTTCTGAGACTCTGATTCAGATGGTTTTTGTTTTTTTGAAATTGGGTGAAATTCTGAGAGGGACTCTGATCTGTAATTTTTTTTAACAAATTTGGCCTCCAAGTGCTACTGAAATAAAAAAATCACGCGGTCATCTGTGGAAAAAACCTTGAAAATGACATATTTTAAAATGTCAATAACTTCAATTCTCGGACTCTGTTTTGGATGATTGTTTTTGAAATTGGATATTTTTGAAAGAGGAAATTAGATATGGAACTAGTTTCTACAAATTATTCACCAGAAACTACAGAAATCATCTGAAGTTCATGACCCTCTTTTTCTGCTTCGAAAAAAAAAAGAAAAATAAAAAAGATTTTCCCACAATTTCGGCCAAGGAAAGAGCTCTGATACCAATTGTTATGAACCAAATACTTGCACAAAGAAACATCACATATATTCAGAGAACAATATACAATAAAAACCACATTTTATTATAAGAAAACCCTTGAGGTAGGACAACACTATACAATGGATCCTATTATGGAAGTGATCCTCTCTTGTTCACTTGCCTCTTCGAGGGGGCATCCTCAAATTGAGCTACACGCTCCCAATACAATAATTATCCTACCCCCGTTACAATTTTTGAACCCATTTATATAGTGCTACTAGCCACTTAAGAACATTCTAGAAGAGGAACCTTCTAGAAGTAGAACCTTCTAAGAAGTCCTTCTACATTTATTATATCTAACTACCATAGTGGGCCTTATTTAATACTATGGTGGACCTAGTCCACCTTAAATTGAATGGCCTCCACTATTATCACTATGGTCCCTCCTGATCCAGATGGATCTTGGAGGCCTCCCACCTATTCCAACTGGCTCATTTTGGCATTTTTCCAGTTTGACAGTTTTTCCCTAGTTTTCGGGTCCCTGACTTGTGGGGCCGTTTTGAGGCCCTAAACAACATTTTTTTAGGGCTCGACACAATTAGGATGCCCTGTTATATGTAGCAGAAAAAAATGTGTAGTCCTCGGATAGAACTTTCTAACGGGCTATCGTGTGCTTAAAACGAAGATTGTATGAAAAAGTTACGTTACGACCCTGGGAAGTTGATGTACTAACTTATCCAAATGGGGCCCACATGACTTTTGGCGCTTCATCTCCTAGGGTTAGGTTTTTTGGATGTTTAGGGTTTTTGAAATTCCTGTTTATTGTAAAAATGCCTTTAGATCCTCATTGTAATCATCTTATTGTGAATGAGCACAAATGTCACATCTCTTCTCAGAGATAAGCCGCCACCATTCTAGCAAGCTTGTTTCCACTACATTTTACAGTTTCAACTTATTTCCTTATTGAATAGAAACCAGTTTTACTATATATGTATTATTATGTGTTAAGCATATTTTGATAATAATTTGTATTCATTTCAGTCTGCAAATATATTATGGATCAGTGGTATCAGAGCGGTCTGTTCCTTGTCATTCTTAATGCAAGTCCCCAACGAGGTCAGGGTACAAAGAATTGGGTCTCGAGTTTGTTTCTCTTGAGGACAAAATGTATTGCACACCCAAACGACCTCTCATAGAAGAAGAAAAGAAATACGATGGGACATGATATCCCTTCAAACTTTTTCTTGAGGAATCCCTCACACAACAGAGGAACAACATGATGGATAGTTTTGCGCAAATCCTTCAATGACTACCAACAAGCGACACATCTTCCTCAAACGGAGGCGCCACCCCCTTCAAGGTACAAATAAACTTCGATATTCCTATATTTTAATGTCAGATAGAGACAGATGCGGTAGAAAAATGGTTGAATCTACTATAATGGTATTTCTTTGTCCATAACTTCTGGAATAGAGAAAAGATTACTTTTGAGCTCCTCAAAGTTGTCCCCCATATCAGAGATTGGTGGGAAACTTTTTGTGAGCAAAAGGAAATAGAGGAACCCTCATTATTTACAGTCGTAGTCACCTGGGAGTCCTTCAGGGGTGCTATTAAGGAAAAATACTACCACGTTGGAATTTATGACGAACTGTACACAAAATGGACCACACTGCAGCGTGAAAGAGACCAAGCGATGCCTGAGTTCACAAATATCTTCCACACCTTGCGCAAGAAGTTGGGTATCAAATATTATGAGCGAAATATGGTGCTCAAGTATCGCGGTGGTCTGCATAGATACATCCAGGCCAAAATGGAGTTTCTGAACATCTCGTCCTTGGGCACGACCTACCAATATGCTGTCAAAATCGAGTAGAAGCTCAAACAAAATATGCGGCAATTTGGGCCTCAGAACTATTGGGTATGTGTTATATTCATTGCATGTGTGTGTGTGGGTGCGTCAAATATGACAACTGCATCTGACGATCCCTC